>CAUZXS010005768.1:0-162500 GCA_963585895.1 Sepioteuthis lessoniana | reverse complement strand
TTGAAACTATTTAACTGTATTAACAAATAATTAATATTAGATTGAATTATTTATGTTGGATAAGAATACTTGAAACCGTATAACCGTATTCAAAAATGAGCTCTGGCTCCTTTTAAAATATTGTTATCTGCAAACTATTCAAATGATTAATGGTAAATAGAATTATTAGCGTTAGAGATGAATACTTGAAACCCATTAACTGTATTTAAACAAATGAGCTCTAAATTAAGTTAAAATAAAGTTACCAACAAATTATTCGCTCACAAATCACACACACACACACACACACACACACACACACACACACACACACACACACACACACAGCAGTCTCGCGAAAGAATTAACAGTTACTATTCACGTACTGCAAAGCTCTTCTAACGAATTGAGCACTCCGGTCTCCGTTAGCGTAAAATGTAAACAAATGAAAACATTTAATATATATATGTTAAATTCTTTCGCTTATGTTGGGATCGCTAATGGCAGTGAGGTTATGTTATCGAGCTGATGAAAAGTTAGGCGGGTTTCGATCCTAGCTTGAGGAATCACGCGTGTCTAACCACACTGATGAGTTGTGATACAACAAAACGGTGTCTGTAGCGGTTGTGATACAACAAAACAGTGTCTAAAGCTGGCAATATATATAAACAGGACTTGGCATTGAATAACCCATTGCTTACTCTGGTTTCCTCTAGGTTACTTAGGTACCCGGCCTCGGATGGGCCGTCTGGCATTCGTGCCGGATGGGATTCGAAATCAATGGCAGCTTCGAGGCTGAAAGGCCCCTAATTTCGGCTGGGCCACTTTCGGGTGGGCGAGCTGCAACGTAGATATTTTTGTATAGCACTAGACCTCGCTGTCTAGTTCAAGCTATAATCTGGCATCCGTGCCCGGACCCACATTTGGGTTCGTGAAACTGCTTGGCTCATTAGACTCACATTGCACTTAGTGGGTCAATGAGCAACATAGACCAGCAGGATTCGAGTCTCGGCTCGTACCCGACCTTTCCCCTCCCCTAAATCACCACTTTAATCGGCCTTCGGGTCATTGACCTTGTGTCAAGTCCTGTCCGGTGGGAGGCAGCAACAAATAAATAACCCATTGGAGTTGACATACCTCTACATCACATTTTATTCTGAGTTATTACATAACAGAAAACGGCAACATTTTCATTCATGAGTAGAATGCTCACCAACGGTCCGGGAGACCGGAGTTCAATCCCAGGTCGAATCACACCAAAGATTCAAAAAATGATACTTGATGCTGCCTTGCATAACCCTCAGCATTGTAAGGTAGGGATCATGGGTAAAGTGGAGCAACTCAAGGAATGGAGTAGCGCCCTTCCCTACACCTGGGTGTTGTAGCTATCGAAAAGGGAGCCTTCGGGTCACCCTCGACTAAGGTCACCAACTTCACTTACTAACTGTGAGCAGCTAAACCAATGAAAAGATGTAGAAACATTACAAGGATGTAATTTGCCCTCTAAGATCTAGTTAAACCGCAACAGCAACCGTCTGAATTTGAAGTTCCATTTTACGGACTGATAATATCAATTATCATCTAATCCGAATGACACCTCACCTGTTACCTCCTTCCAGTCGTTCTCTACACACATTAATTATTTCAATCCATTAGAAAGAGTTTAACCAATCATAATGGATTAGCATGGAGAAAGTAATTTGAGAACAGTTCCAAGAAAGGTGACTCAAGATATGGTTGGCTTTGTCGATGCTGGGAATTATGGCAATGAAAGTTCTTTAGAACTATGGCAATGAAAGTTCTTTAGAATTATGGCAATGAAAGTTCTTTAGAATTATGGCAATGAAAGTTCTAAAGAACTGGAGTCTCACTAACAAAGTTCTAAAGAACTGGAGTCTCACTAACAAATACTGTTTAGTTTCATATTCAGGACACCTTTTCTTTTTGGAGGAAGGGATCTTATCCTTTTGCAGGGGATATAGCATATTTTAAGCCTCGTCTACTGGATGATACCGCTCAAGTAGTAATAAATGTAATAAACTGTTGCACCCATTGCAAACCTTGACAGAGCCCAGCATGCAATGAGAGCCGATGAAAAGTTTCGGGTGCGTACAAGTGAATGCAACGTTATTATCAAAGTGATAATTTAACCACAGTATTTTAATAACACTGTAATTGAAATACTCTGCTTTCATTTTTTAATTATATTTTAATTTTCTAAGCAACTACGTTTACAAAAAACTCATATTCAGTCCACGTGATCTGTGAAAAGCTCTTCAAATGCCGTCGATGATTTTATTTTCTAAAATTGTAAAGTTACAGAAGTGAGTCAAAAGTTTTGCAATAATTTAGTACGTGCTAGTTATCGTAACAGTTCAAGCTGTTTTGTTTAACATTAACATATAAAAAAAGACCTAGATTCAAGCACAAAGTTAGTAGTATCGGTGTAGTTGGTATGCAGACACGTTCTGCATTGCTTCACTCATTGTGTGATTTAAAATCTGCACAGATGAACATGCAACATTGTCTAATTCGGTAACTTTTCGAGTTCGAACTCAGTCATGAAGCCATAGAAGAAACTAAAAATATTTGTTGTGCAAAGGGTAAGGGCGCAGCTGATCGCAGTAGCGAGATGTTTCAAGAAATTTCGCTCAGGTTACAGGAACCTTGATGATCAGTCAAGGTCAGAGAGGCGTAAAACCGTAGATTCAAAGGTTGTGCTACAATCTTTAGAGGCAAATCTGGTGTGTAGCACACGAAGAAAATCAGAAGAGTTCGGCATCTCACAGTCCAATGTGATTCACCCCCTTCATGAACTTGGCAGACGTATTCGAACCTGCTGGATTGTGCTTCACATACTTGTTACATATTGCAAAACTTTTGACTCACCCTAGTATTAAATTTACCCCGTTTTCTCTAAAATTCTTATTCAGCCCACGTAATCCGTGGAAAGCTCATCACATGCTGTAGGTGATTTTATCTGGTACGATTATGATGTTATATGGCGTTATATATATATATATATATATATATATATATATATGGTGTTAGCTAGGCTACAAAAATGGATCACTCAGTGAGAATCAAACTCACTAGTAATAGTCGGTTGCTCTATCTTACTAACCATTACTCCGCACAATGTGTCACGTAAAAAATGAATAAACATAGTATCTAGTCAGGATCTACTAGAATAGCTTGTGAACCATAACACTTCGAAAAGGTGTGCTGCTATATGTTGGCATATAATGAAGGACGTACAGACACTTTAAGGATATATATCTTAAAAACCCAAAAGGTCGCAGCGCACTGTCAGCGGTAGGGAGGGGCTTGGAATACGCAGACTATATCTTCTGTTGAGGGGTAAGATCGCCCCGCCAAAAGAGGTAATCTAGGTATGACACTAAATTGTATCGAATAATAAGGCTTAAGTTTCGGAAATCTGGATCGTGGGAAGTAGACTTTCATTACCATTATTTACAGATATTACTTTTTAGGGCCAAATGGATCCATTTAAAAATTATTCGTATTTAATAGCACTGGGTGCAAAAAGAATATCTAAGAAACAATTGCCTTCCCCCAAAAATATAGATATAAACATACAATGAACGCAATTCTCTAACCTCTTGGCATAAAATAGCATAAGACGGGTTTACATGCCGTTAAAATCAATTAGTTAACCAAAAAGCCATTCAATTGATATTGAAGATCAATTGGTTTCCTTATAAAACAAAAATGTTAATCTTATTTTTACAAAAAGTGGCTCTCAGAAGTTTAAAAATTTGAATTTGTATTTTTGATCAAGAAATTCTTGACCAATCAGCGACTTAATTTGAAATGTGTCAGACCATAATATTTGATTTGCCACACAAAATAAAAAATCATTTAAGAAATCATTTCCCTCCTAGATTATCAAAATACATCTTTTAACTAATTAGAATCATAGGTAAATTAATCTGTTGTTCATCTAATTTGGAGCCTATTTTAATCTTATAGATAAAGTGATAAAATAGACTAACCCTTTGCAGCAGTAGAGAATTCTTTAATATTGCCTATTTCGTTGTTTTTTCTACTGATTAAAATTTAACATTTAATTACTTTAATTTCAACACCGCTTAATAATTTTTACAAACGAAAAATGTTTTGTTTCTTTTTTGAGGAGAGGCTATGATTAACATTTCTTACTATTGATTATTTTAAAAAATCTAATTTGCTTCTACGTAATGAAATACACACGTAAAGATCTGGTACACACACAATATATATTATCTAGTATTGAAAAAATGTAAACTGCTATTAACATTCTTTTTGTTAATACCATATAAGGGCATATGAACGCTGTAAATAATATTACCTTTTTCTCACAAGAGTCTGTAATTTTTGTTGTTTTGCAACAAACTTTTTACTCGAGTAAAAGAAATAACATTTCTTAAATTTTTAGAGTTATGTTTAATTTGCATATTTTCCACTTCATATGCATTATCAACTCAGTTGGGATCAAAAGATTCGGAGTAGTCTCCGTCGTGCAGTGCCTATCGGGCTGGACTGTGACATCATAGAAAGTGAATTCGAACTCCAATCGGCTGGGGCTGTAGAATACACCGACTGCTTCTTTGCAAAGAGGTAAGACATCCCCCCCACAACGAGTGTCCCGGAAATGACACTAAACAATCTGATGACGAGGCTCCAGTAACGCTAGAGCTTTGGGGAATACAGTGTATCCCTTCATGTCCACTGTGGTTCGGAGTGGAAGCACGTGATCGTGTCCTATCTATGGTTCAAATATAAGTTAACTGAACTTTTTTGACATTTAAACTGCGTATTTGTGCTAAACTTATTTGCTTGAAATAAAACTGTTTTGACATTTAACTGTTTATAAACAAAAAGTACACTTATACTAAACTGAATTGTTTGAAATAGAACTGTTTTGACATTTAACTGTTCATAAACAAAAAGTACACTTATACTAAACTGAATTGTTTAAAATTTGATTCGGCGTTAAATGACTCGGAAAGGGTTGGTACGCTGTAAAACAACCAACCAACCAACCTACCAATTGCTATTACGTTTATTTTCGAATCAATGACCTTAGGAAAGGTATGAATACCCTTAACCCTTAGCTATGGATTGAATAGTAGTACTGTTCTTCTATAAGGATGGGTTTTGCATTAAGTAACCCACGAAAGTTGATAAGCCATTACAAAGAAAAAACAGAAAGGATTTTTACTGTCCCTGCTAAAAAAAAACTTTTTTTATGACACGGGGAATTTTTACATATGCTGCATAGAATTATTCAAAAGTAGTTTCTTGGATCACATTCATATATAAATTAATTTGTATTTCATTTATATATTCAGTGAAAACAAATTTCAACTACAAACAATTCAATATTCGTGTATACGTATTTTCATGATAAATTTCAATTCTTTTGATATGAAATCATCAAAAATAGTCGTACAGATAAAATCGTATAATGTCAAACTGCATTTTTTTCGATCGGTGAACTTGCTTTTCTGTCATGTGAGTCTTTGAGTCGGAAAGGGGAAATACTAAGGTTCATCCTTTTAAGTTTGTATATACATATATTATTTACTCATTTGTCCTTTTTCGTTGGGGAAATTATTTTTGTAAATATTTAAAATTTAAATAAAATTCTTAATCACCCACCTCTCCCGCACAATTATGTAAATATGAGGTCAGGGCAGATACTGATAGACCGATTGACTTGTTTTGGTGTCGGTAGTGCGAAATAGTTTCAGAATAATGGTGGCGAATAGATTATTATAGTATGTTTTGGGTCAATAAATGAAACGAGTTAAGTTAAAACTTAATATAGTGATGACCAGCTCCCTTTATTCCTTGTAATGATTACAAGAAGGCACAAGGCCTTGGAGTTTTGGGGGGAGGGGAAGGAGCGGTCTTTGCTTAAACTAAGAATTCTAAGGGGAACCTAGCTAGCCACATTCGCCGCCCATTCAACAGTACAGTAAATAACCATTCATCCATCGCCATGCGCGCTGCTACCACCAAAATACCACATTTGCTCTATGAAAAAGACCTACTTAAAAACCCCGAAAGTGATGTATGATTGTATTTACAAATTATGATTTATTTACAATGATGGGAATGGGAGAAAAACCCCGAAATATGTACAAACGAAAAACAAGGAAAAATTCTCCGTTTGGTCGCCCTCCCATCCTCCCGCCTACGAAAATGGAGGCTGACTGTTTTCCGGTGTACGAAAACACCGAAAACAAGCCGGACCCACCCTAGGTGGGACTGGGGTCCTACTCTAGTGGGGTAAAGAAATTCAGGGTTGGGCGCGGAATGGGACAATAAAAGAAGACCGGTAGTATGGTTTTTATATACATGTGAATTTTTTCAAGATCTTCAATAAAAGGCGGGCTGGAGTATTGGTAGAGGTACAAAAATAATGGGGATGGGGAAGATCTTGAGAACTAACGACTAGATGACGGGAACAATGGCTGACAACATACTGCTAACTAGATGACTAGCTCCCCCCCTTTTACGGCTTTGCGTCAAATTTAGTCATATTGTACAATGAATATTGCGAATTACAAAACTGTGTCATAAAAAATGAACTTTTTAATCATTGTGATATTGTGACGTAACGTATGTTCGAAATTGAAAACATATATCTGTAAATATGACATACATTTTTCGTTTTTTCCGAGATCGTTTTAAGATTCCCCCGCTCCCGCTCTGCTATATAAAAACTTTCATATAATGGGAAAAATTTTAAGTAAACTGTAGTATCATAGAGTGAAGGTGGTATTTTGGTGAGTGCGCTGTGAACGATGACAGATGGAAGGCATGTTTGGATCAAAGTGTGTAGTTAGCTAGGATTAATTTAGGGCCATAAGTCACACAAAGACCTCTCCCCTCTCTCTTCGCAACAAATCCTTTGGCCCTGTGCTCAATTGTGCATCATTTTTACTCAATAAATAAAAAATGCATCTTGTGAATTAGGTCGGTTTTGAAATTTCACTGACTTAAGTGAAAGTATGTGCAGCAGGTTTATCGTTCCCCACAAATCGAACAAGAATAAAAAATTTTGTGAAATTCTGTTTCAAACAATGAAAAAAATCATAACGAATAAGTTATGGATAGGACTGTTTAGGTTGTACGCAATGTTATTTCAAATCAGGAAATTTTTAATATAATGTTACTTAAAGTCTATGGGTAGGATTGTGTGATATGTAGGTTATATTTTATTAAATTCGGAAGATTATACCCAACAAATGATCACAGATAATGCATGACCTTATACTATGAAATTCAGGCTGGCACGAGACATGCCCCATATCCTAGCCGGCCTTTTTTTGCCTGATGTTGTATCTACGGTATTTTTTTTTTTTGCTAGAGCTAAAATTCCACATGAAAGGTTGTCGATTTCAGATGATTAAAATGACTGAAGGAAATACGTACCAAGGCCTGCACACTACCCATCAAAACATTTTTTCTAAACATGACAAAAAGCTAGTAATGGGGTATCAAAAGCAGAAAAAATATTTTGAAAGAGAAAATCTTATTAAATTGTTGGTAAATTCTATTTTGTGAACATTCATTGTAGGCGGAAAAATCTGGGATGAGGAGAGAGAGAGAGAGAGAGAGAAAGGGAGAGAGAATGGAAAAGAGAGAGAACAAAAAAAAACAAAAGAAACCTAAAGATGATTGAATTTTAAAAAACTCTTTCAACTTATGACTGTCAACCGTTTGCGTTGTTTAGTTTTAATACTTTAGCCAAAAGCGGGAAAACCTGTGTTTGCATTGCTCTGACTCACCACTAACCTCGTGACAGTCTTATCATTAACATCGCATAAGAGCACGCAGAGATTGGGTGATAATTTAATATAAGTTTCAATTCCCAAAGAGGATCTACGTCATAGATGAAATGTGTCGATGTTTCTCATTACCATTCATGCATCTGAAGAAAAACATCAAAAATGAAATACCAAAATGTAAATAAAGTAAATGAATTGACGCCAATGAGTTATAAAATACCAACCATCTCCATTATTTTGATATTTATGCATGCACACTTGTATCTTTTACAAAGATGTTTGCAAATATAAAAAGGGACGTTACGTCATATTCAAAAAGGAGATGCATCTAGCGTAATGGTTCTCGTCTTAGGAAATGGAATCGGTTACCCAAATTCAAATCCTGGGCAAGGATATTTGAGTTTCACTTCGTACTAATGTCCTTGGGGAAAAATTGGAAACAACCTGAACCCCGCCCCCAGTAAGGGATAAATAGTAGAGCAGACTAGTTTCTTCCGTTTGAGTTTGGCAACCAGTCTAGGAGAAGGAAACATCTGAATTCAAACGCTGCTTAAAAATTAAACTTGTGTCTCATTCTGACTATGGTAGTGGGTTGGGTAAATGAATACATATATAAACAGCTGCCTTCATCATGACACACGGATACATACATATTTGTTCTTGTCAATCTCCCTCCCTCTCTCTCTCTCTCTCTCTCTCTCTCTCTCTCTCTAAAATATTGTAATAAAATGAAAGCAAATTAAATAGGGATTCTCGTAAGGAATCTCAATGTTACCACTTGACTACAATGGCCAAAAGAACGACAAACACGTTGGTCACAAAAACATTAACATTTTTCTCTCGAACTGGTTACGAAAGAAAGGTGGGGGTGTGACTTTTTCAAGTCAAATGAAGGGATAAGAGGCACCCCCTCATTAATAAGTCGTTGCTTTCCTCCAATACGGAGCGGTTTAATTTCAGTCCCGACTGTTCGACATTATTCTTCGTAAGCCCGTGGTAAACTGCCAAGAATTCGTATTTCTTCACTCACAGGTAACTGCATTCTAGTCGATTTCCACTCTTCCTAGGTTTGTCTCCGATACTTTGGAACTCTAACCTGTCAACTCTCAATTACCCCTACACATGACTGATACATCCACTATCCACAGTGGCGAAAGGTGATCAGCTTTATCCAGTCACAATATAGTGTGGTTTTTGAGATTTTTTCTATTTTCATAGTGTTCTCGATTAAAGAGAGACACGACGCCGAGTTCTCTTCTTTGGACGGAACACGTTAAAAAAAAAAAAAGCAAGCATAAGAAAGCGTGTCTTATCTCGGAGATTCTAACCAAGAAGTTGTACCTCCCCAATAGAGAAGGGTCATCCCATACGCAATGTCTTTAGTCTGGCACTTGAGCTATCCATATAGATTTTTTTAGATTATTGTTTTCATATAGTTATTTCTATTATTTGCTGCTATAATTAACTTTTCTTTGCTCTAGTTTATATATTCTTTGTGTCCACACAATTCTCAAAGCTGGCGAGTCCTCTTCCCCCTTCTTTTCTTGCAACATAAAATCTGTCTTTCTGTCATCTCTCGGCTTTAAAACTTTGTGCATCGTCATCAATTTCTCTTTTCTATGGTCCATATTTTTCCCTTTTTCAGCCAAAGAATAGTCCAGAGTATCTTACAAGCTAAACTGCCCAAGTGTTTATTCCATTGATAGATTTCTGCAACAGAGTTTATGAGAAGTTTTTTTGTTCTTCTAATGTGTTCTTTTCTTTTTATTTCATCTCCTTTTAATGTTGTCCGCTTCCAATAATTCCAGGTGTTTGTAGTTTGCTTTTTTTCCAAATGTTCCGATGCTTTTCTGATTGGGCAAAAAATTGATTATACACAAGAAAATAGTAAGTATAGGACTATGTGGTGATCACGTTTAGATAACTAATCATTTAAGCGAATGCTACAAACTAGCACAAAAAGAATATAAGAACAGGCAGAACAGGGTGAGGAATGGTGATCCACTTATAATTGTGCAAGAAACTAAAACTTCACCATACAAACAAATGATATATGATCTGTCCTTGGAAAGAAAATGCACAAATTCCATGGGACTTTGAGATAAAAAATGGTCACCTAATTAAGACCAAAAGATCACACCCCGTTTTAATTAACAAGAACTTGTCATGTCATAAATTTAACGTGCCAGCAGACCACAAAGTGAAAGTGAAAGAAATGCAGGACAAATACCTAGACATTGCCGGAGAGCTGAAAATGCTGTGGAATATGAAGGTGACAGGGATACCAATCATTGTGGACGGCCCTTAGAAAAGTCTCCAAGAACCTGGAAAAGTGGTTTGATGAACAGGATATTACTGGAAAAATTCAAATTATTCTGACGAAAGTACCACTACAATCGGAGAAAATAGTTTGAAGAATTCTGAAGACCTGAGGTTCTTGGACGCCAGTGAAAGAACCCCATATAAAACTGAGTAAAATAATAAAAGAAAGCGAAAAGTTATATATAGACAGAGTGAATTGATCACCAGAAGAATCGATTCCATTCAGACCACAGCACTGTTAAAATCAGTTAGAATACTAAGAAGTGCTCTGGAGATACGACGAGACTTGTTGTCACTGAGATTTCTGTTAAAACCTCTGATTCGATCGACTCATCTGACCTTAATAAATATCCATAGTTATTTGAGACAAGATAACAGTAGAATGGAACTCTGTGAGTATTGAACTCTCCGGTGACGGTTTGCAAATCAATCGCACTGTCGTTGGCGCCAATATATCTATGTCTATCTTTGCATGCGTGTGTAAATGAAAGATTTTACAGTGCCAATGAACATTGCCGTTAGCAGCAAATCGATCAAATAGTCAATTAAATAACTGTGTATGTTTAACCACATTGTCGATAAGGATATGGTCCGAGTATGCCTACATGCACACAGGAAGATGGCTAGCAAGGCAGCAAGAGAATTATTACTCTTGATTATATTCATGATAACAAATTCTACATAGACATACGTATACACTGCTGTAAGGGTGGGTGCGTTCGCTTGTTGGCAACTCCAAGCCCGTAAGTGTCTATCTCTATACATATGCATTTATGTAAATACAGTTATTACATATCATGTAGATAAAGAGATGAGATTGTGTGGTCAGCAGATTTACCATAAGCGAGGTCTTGACTTTGTGCTTATTTATAGATTGTATAACT
The DNA here is from genome assembly GCA_963585895.1 of Sepioteuthis lessoniana. NCBI lineage: Eukaryota > Metazoa > Mollusca > Cephalopoda > Myopsida > Loliginidae > Sepioteuthis > Sepioteuthis lessoniana. The sequence continues at coordinate 151,513 of CAUZXS010005768.1, read as the reverse complement.
TGTTAAATCTATAAAAAAAAAGAAAAGAAAGAAAAATAAGTTAAAGATAAAGACGGGGAGGAAACAGGCGAAAAAATATTGAGAGCCATTTACAAGAGAGAGAGAGAGAGAGAGAGAGAGAGAGAGAGAGAGAGAGAGAAATGCTCCGAAAGTATTGCCTTCGATTTATTTCCACAGAAACGACAACAGATTGAGGGAACTCAATGACGCCATTAGATTAGGGTAGGTTTTCATCTACAAAACACTCTTTTTCAACAGCCCTGTTGGCTAGGACAGTAGAATATGCCGACTGTACGTCTGCAAAGGAGTAAGACCCCCCTCTCACCAACGAGGCCACCGGTTGACCGCGGGTGGTGACCTGCAATGCTTGAAACTGGGATTCTGGTGGCTGAGTTGTCCGTAACCCAGTAAATGAAGTGGTCAAGTGACTTTCAACACTCCACTTTGATCCATACTGGGCAAGGTGGGCGGTCGGAGAGACCCAATCCGATCAATCGGCTGGTCATATCAAGTCTTAGCACCTAAATGATTGTCCCAACCGTATTCTTCAAATGGCTCGTGTGATAAACAAGTACACAAACCTTATCTTAAAGATGCTAAGAGGCAGTTGCTGCGGGTCAATTTCGCTGAGATAACATTACTTGAAACCATATGACTGTGTGCAAACAAATAGTTGATATCAAATAGAATTATTATTATGAAATAGCAATTCTTGAAAGCATTTAACTGTGTGTAGACAAATAATGTTACCTACAAACTATTCGCATTAAAGTCATTGGGTGACCTTCGCTGGGGAATACGTTTTTACAAGTTGGGTGTGCACGCTCTGGTTCATTTCTGGTAAAAATGCTGAAAGATTGTTGATCCAATGATGTTTCTGTACTTTTGGAACTGTTGTAGTTTCAACGGAAAATAAAAGTTATAACTTTCGAAACTCCTAGATTGATTGATTGATAGATAAATGAACATGAACAGGCTGAGGTAGATAGATAGATGTGAATAGACCAAGATACATAGATAGATGGATTGGTACATTTGGTTTGGTTATATTTTATAACATAGTAACCCGAGTAGGTTATACAATGCTAAAACAAATCTAATATCTACCAGCATTAACGGTACCAGAAAAAAAACAAAACAAAAAAAACGCCAGAGACAAGAGATAGAGTATCTCGAATCACTGCCCGGGGGAAAAAGAAAAGATTATGGGTCACAAAGAAAGAAAAGGCCAACCTCGTCCGACCCCTTGAAAAAAAATCAAGGGATACGCAGTCAGTCGGTCAAAAGAAAACTAAAAACCTTCCGCGAATCCTGCAATGCTACAATTACAAAAGTGCTCAACACAAGTGGAGCCAATTATAAAATTAACTTAAATCGCGAGTTGGAAATCTTTCACCTTATCGGATCATCAGGAAGCCTAACTCCAACTCCAAGAGATAAGGTGAAAAGTTAGTAGAAGATTTCCAACTCGCGATTTAAGTTAATTTATATATATATATATATATATATATATATATATATATATATATATATATATATACAAGCTTGTGGGTAACATAATTTTTGAGCGAGATAGAGATTATTTGTTTGCACTCAGTTCAATGGTTTTAAGTATTCCTTTCAAACACCAATAACTCTTTTGAATCCAACTCATTTGTTTCTCTACAGTTAAATGGTTTCAATTATTGTTAACACTAGTAATTCAAATTATCAAGTATTCCTATCTCATACAAATAATTTCCACCCCCACTGAACAGTTTCAAATAACTAATAACAGTTTCAAATAACTAATAATAATAATAATAATAATAAAGTAATCATCCTTAGAAAATGATTACATAATTCTGTTTGACTTATAGTTGGGAACACTAACATAATAATTCATCGCCGGGCGAGAGATGACCTGAGAATGATTGTAAGAAATGGGTACTAGACGGTCAACAAACTTCAGGACTGGAGCCTTACCATCAATTTAGTGTTGTACCCGGGACAGGGGAGCCCAGTCGGCTAGAGCTGTAGAATACACTGACTGCATCTCGGTAGAGAGGTGAGACACCCCAACGAGTGTCCTGGATGTGACACTAAACAATCTGATGGTAAAGCTCCAGTAATGTTGGAGCTTGGAGGAATGTGGAGTTCCCCCTTCATTCCCTTCGCTCCCAGCTCCACTCTGACCTGGAGTGGTAGCACCTGATAAGGTCCTGTCTGTCGAACATTTAGAAGTGTTTGACATTTAAACTGAGTATAAATAAATGATTTATTCTAAATTGAATTGTTTGAAATAGAAATATTTGATCATTTAATTGTGTGTAAACAAATGACTGATGTTAAATTAAATTGTAAGTGATATATTGCAATAATTGGGACCATTTAACTTTGTTGACTTATGTTTATAAATCATACATATATAATATTTGTATAAACCGGATTTGGCTTTAAATAACGTGCAATGGTTGATATGCAATAAAAACCAAACCAAACCAAACTAAACCAAACCAGCGGTCGAGAAGGTGTAATAGATAGATAGATATGAACAGACGAATATAGATAGAAAGATTGATTGGTTGGCAGCTTAGTAATGTTTGTTGGCATATCAACCCATGTAAGTCATTTAGAACCAAATTCTTGATAGATATATAGATAGATAGATAGATAGATAGATATTATATTGAAATAAAAAAAAATCAATTCTTTGGAGTCATTATAAATTTATTTCAGGTCTATGATGACCCTCATCAGATGGTGAACTGAAAATACTGTTTAGTATTTGAATAATATTCAAATACTAAACAGAATTTTTCTTTCACCATCAGATGAGGGTCATCATAGACCTGAAATAAATTTATAAAGACACCAAAGAATTGAATTTTTTATCTTTATGTAAAAATATTTTTGCTCTACACGTGAGTTTTGATGTATTTTTAATTTTAAATTAATCATACTGTCGATAGTCGTTGGCATTGAGCATTCAAATTGGAGACTCATACCCCTTGGATTTATTCCTCGGATTATATATATATATATATATATATATGAAATGATAGATTGTTATAAATTTGACAATATGATAGAAATATGTGGAAAGTTGCATAAATCAAACACTTAAAACCGGTTTAGAGGTGCGATATTTCGTTCTTTTTTTTTCTTTTTTAAGAACGTAAGTTAAGGTAAATGATTTATCTATATCTATATATATATATATATATGATTTAATACATATTTGATTAAACAATATAAACATTTTTTATCTACACATTTTTATATTTATCCTTTCGAGTCACTGCATCGATTTTATGGTATCTGGCGAGAATTGGTTAATAAGCCTAACATGATTAATTGGTTCCCTAGTACTTTAATCAAATATGTATCAACGAAGAAATTCTGCCCAAATACACACACACACACACGCACACACACACACACACACACACACACACACACACATATATATATATATATATATATATATATATATATATATATATATATATATATATCAACGCTTAACAGGACTTAGAATACGCTGTCTGTATATTCTGAAAAGAGAAAAGACCCCTATGAAAAGATGTGTCCTATGTATAAGACTTAATTGCATTCGATGGTAAGTTTTCAATTTCGGAAATCTGACGAGGGCAGAGTACCCCTACATTGCCATTACTCACATCTCTAGTCGAACCCTGAGTGATAGTGCCTGTTAGGGTCTCATTGATGGACCAATAAGATCTCTTTAAATTTTTTTTCGTGTTAGATATGAATAGCAGATATCATGTAACCATTTACAAAAAAAAATCTCTTACACAAAAATGTAAATATAAACATACGTAATTCCTTAATATCTAAGCAAAAAATATCCCCGGAAGAGTTGACATGCCATTAAAACAAATCAATCAGTCATTCATTCGTTGAAAGTGTCACTTCTATCAAGGATCGGAGTGTAGTATCTGTACCAATGAAAAACCCATTGCAGACAAAAATAGTTATTATTTTGAAAAGTATAGAATGTAATTTTTTCTCAAAATTAACTGCAAAATAATGTTAAAAAATGTATTGATATGTAGATTGTTTCATTATTTTAAAATTATGGTTCAATTCTTACGTAGATACAATTACAATGTATGCAATTCTTCCAGGTATAAAATAACCCTAGACGGGTTGACATGCCGTTAGGATTAATCAATCAATCAATTATACTATGAACTTAACTTGTTCTGTAAATGTGGAAGAAATGATGGCATTAAAGAACATACATAAAATCAAATGAAAAAGGAAAAGATTTTACTCGCATGAGGAAGAATGATAAAATTACAAAAAGTAAAAACATTTTTTAAAATTTAAGAAGAAACCAGAAAATTTTATGTGATTAACACGGTAATAGAGAAAGAAAACAAAAAAAAATCAAATAGCCTTGTAAAATACCAACGTTATTCCCTTGGTTCGTATTCATTTTATTTTTGTTATCTAATTAATTCTCCATCATGAAGCTGATGCGAACCTTCTTATTGAAAGTTTCACAATTAGTTCCAATGACCATCAAATCGTTTCTTGCGGGTACATCTTGAGATAGCTCTTCAGTCGTTGCGGCAATCGGGTAGTTCTTCATTTTTCCTACTCCAGTTTTAAGTTTTCCAGTCCCAAGACTTTTCTTAAGAAACCCAAGTGTTTTCTTTTTTTCTGCCAAATCCATTGTGCCCTTTTCTTGGCTGGACGGCGGAGAACAGCTCCACTGAAAAACGTCACCGGACACGTGGTTATGGCCATCGTCTAGAGTTTGTTCAGCATTTGGTGCAATCTTGTTCGATTCCCATTTTCTATCTCCTTCGCCCAATTGAAACTGTTCTAGAACAGTCGTGACAGGTAGTTGTACCTGGTCGCAGTCATATCTTGAATTAGATTTAGTGCAATCTCCCTGTTCGTTAAAGAAGTTCATTGGCACGTAACTGATCAAGTCGTCATTGTCGTCTGCGTCGGATTCCGAGACTGGTGAGTTATGGGTCAGTCGGGTAGATACAGTGGTTGCCAGCAATTCTCGAGCCTGCAGCCGATGACCTTGTTGGCATGTACCGTCACAAAAACGAAATCGTCTGCTTAGAAACGACATTTCAATTTAGAAATAAATGATTAACATAATTATTTTACATAGATTGAACATTGTTAGAGTATTTTTTAAATGTTCGCAAATTGTGGCTCCTCGCATTTTCTTTTTTGACTTCAGTCATTCATTTTCCTGTTGGTTCCCATACTTGCTCCTTTATGTATATAAAAACTTCAGCTCATTGTTGATTTAAAAATCAAGATGCAAAAGATCAAATTTATCAATGTCTAGATTTCGGTTTTTTTATTTTAAAATCTGTTTATTTTTCTTTTACGCAGCGTCATTTTTCTCGGAAAAAACTGTTGCGCAGACACGTGACCAGATGATTCAGTGTCATCGAATGACCAAAATCTCGCGCTAAAATGCAATGACGTTTTACGTTGTCTTTTTTCTTATCAATTAACACACAAATTTTATTCCATGGTCCTTTTTATTCATTATAAATGTGTTTCCATTTACAAGTTAGCATAACTTTTTCAAAGATATTGGTTCGAGAGTGAACGTAATTGGTACGACTAGAGTTCGAAGTCACGGACCTACGATATCACAGTCGAGCACGTTATCCATTATGCTACCGAGACTCTCCCGGAGGTATTTCATCGAGGTTTGCTGCTTTTCTGTTTTTAGTTCATTATTTATCTATTTATTTTTTTAGTACAGCGTCAAGTTCTCCCTCTCTAAACTGCCCGGGTTTGATGTCTTGTTGGCCATAAAGAATTTGTTCAATAACTTTATCCCTGATTTCAGGAGAGTTTCTGATCAGATTCTTGAAATGTTCTTTCCACTTCTGAAGTCTTTTTCTTGGCTAGTAGCTTTTAGTTTTGCTCTCGGATGCTTTTCCTTCCGCTCACTTCATTTACTGTCTACTATGCTAATAGTCATTGCCTGTCGTCTGCCAAAGTTTTGATTTCATTGATTTGGTCTTGAATGTATTCTAGTTGTTCTTTTGGGTATTTTTTTTATTCTCCCAGAACTTTTTAAGTTTCTGCGCATTGACTTTCGTTGAGATTCTTCTATCGAGCAAGAATTCCTTTTTCATTTCATTCCTTTTTAACACGTTAACATGGTTCCTAACTACAATTGACTCCCAGGAAATATTACATTTGGCTCTTGGTTTGATTGGTAAGTACTGGGCTGCTTATATATATATATACATATATATATACTCCCCTACCCTCGTAGGGTTGAGTTCTCTGGCGAAGAAGTAATCGTGTTGCCATTAGCGTATATTGCAAGCCTGTTCATATATGAATTGAGGTCTCGGTAGCCATTGACCGGATGTATGTAAACAATAGTAACTGTGATTCATAACCGTTTAAAATTTACTTCGCAGCTAATGGTTTCTCGTGGCTGAATGGTTAGAAGTTTGGATTGACGTTTGAGTCAACCGGGTTTCGATCCCAACTACGGGAAGCTAATGTCTAGCCTCACTGATGAGTTCTGATAGAACGAAATAGACCTGTCTGTGGATGACTATATATATATATATATATCAGTAATAGTGTGAAAAACTAAGAAAAAATTATCAAAATATTGTTAAATATTGTGTTCATAAGTAAAATCTTCTTGAATATCAAATAGATATGTTTAGCATATTACTAAAATTATCATAGTGAATATATGTTACCGTAAATCAGTGAAAACGATTTATCATAGCAGGTTTTCTCTGAGAGTTACACAATCATCAAGTCGCGCTGATGGCACAGATTTTCGTGACTCTCTATCTCCCTTCGTCCCTATCATCCATCACTCCTGGTAGATCTTCCAAATTACATTCTGTGTCCACACAGTGCTGATGTAAACAAATTCTTGCTGGTCGGCCAACATTGGCATGTCTTGGTGTTGGGATCCAAAGAAGAATGTCACTTATGAGTTCGTCCTTGTTTCTCCAGCAGTGTTGTGCATGTCTTGTTCGTCTTACTTGGATGTTTTTGAGATGAGAGGTGAGTGGCCGTAACACTGTTGTTTCGTTGGGTGTTGCTTCCAAGGTTTGTGGGACGGATAACATTCTTGTGTAGTTTCCATTAAACTTTTTTACTATCCGTTTTGTTAGCGTCCGTGTGGTGCAATAAAAGTAAGTTGGCGACCATAGTCGAGGATGACCAGAAGGCTCCCTTTTCAATAGCTACCACACCGAGGTGTAGGGGAGGGCGCTGCTCCATTCTCCAGATTGCTCGACTTTACACTTGATCCTTACCTTATAAGACTGAGTGTTAAGCAAGGCAGCATCAAGTACCATTTTCTGAGTCTTTGGTATGATTCGACCTGGGATTGAACCCTGGACTCTCGGGCTATTGGGGAATACTTTACTCATTAAGCCACAAGAACTTAAATAAGGCAATTTTCAGTTCAATTTACAAAAAAGAATAAATTTGTGGGGTCGGGGTCCACGCTGAACGCCATCTTTTAATCATCCAGTTCCAAAGAGAACATGGAATGCTAATTAGAATCCCCTCTTCTCTTTTACTATGTAAATGCCAACGTGATCATGAAAGTAAAAAGCTACTCTGAGTCTTTCATAGTTTTATAGCAAGTAATTATTTATGGGATGGAGTTGATAGCCCCACTGGAGTTTGAATTCAGTTTTTTCTTCTAAATCGTTCATATATATATATATATAGAGAGAGAGAGAGAGAGAGGATCATAAAAATATCCCTTTTGGAAACAAAAATGAAAGTGTTTAATGTCCAGTCGATAGGGCAGCATAAAAACTAAAAATAAATTTACACTACAAAATGCAAAAGGACTTTTCATCTAATGTTACCTCCTCTCAAGGAGTTTGAAACAACAACAACAAAAAAACAACTCATGAACGTAAATACGTGAAACTTTTAGTTGCGATTGTTTATCTTTCAATTTTCAATATACAAATAATTTTACCTTGAATTTTGAGCAGTGTTACAGAAAAATCAGTGAGGCAAAACATTTAAACTACTATAAATTAGTATGGTTTCTATGTCTAATGGCATACCAAGTTTCGTTGGTTATTTAATGCCAAAGTCATACTTGTGAAAGCGCATCAGTAATACTATTTCCCCCAGAGCAGGAGGGATAGAGGGCGTCATACCTTTTCCGTGGATAATAGCCTGGAAGTGGACGTAATTGCACGACAGGAGTTTGAACCTGCTAACTTTGAGACCGCAGCTCAGTACTTTAGCCATTACGCCTCAACTTTATATTTGTATATTTCATATTTTCCGATTGTATATGTATACACACGCACACACACATATATAGACACACACACAGGCACATACAAATACACACACACACACACATATATATATATATATATATATTTATATATATATTAGTTTGGATTGACAATATAACTTCGTAAATAATAACAAAAGGTAATAAATGGGAGAAACAGTAAATCACATAATGTCAATACGCCTCAATATAGACGCGTATAGAGTATCATCATCAACCAAAAAATCTGTGCTATTTTCATTTTTTCAAAATTGTTCTCTACTTAAACCATAGTCATTATAAGCATTATTTTTAGTGTTGAAAAAAAAAAAATAAATAAAAATAATAATAATAATATTCTTCTTCTTTTTCTTTTCATCTGGTTGCTGTCAGGCGAGAAAACGTGTAGAGAAGTCGAATGGCGTTGTTGGTAGTCAGCGATGGCAACCACCGACTGCGGCACCGCCCCAGCCGTGGTGAAGCCCCGCGAGCTACGGGGAAACCATTGTGCGCCATTGTTTTGCTGACAACGGAGCAGGGAAGTTTTTTGTTGGCTTTTTTATTACGTTTGACGTTCTCTATTTCACTTTTAGTTCTTTCTAGCAGTATATTGAAAAATGGGTTTTTTTCGATCGGGTTCTCTAAACTTTACATTGTGTCCAGACGAAAATTGACCGGTCAAGTAATCTCGCATTTACACAAGATTCTGTCTTCTTCTCAAGATGATATCACCATTACCGTTAATAGTAGTCGTATTCGTCTGGTATGGCATAGTAAAAATTGGCAGTTGTATATGATCATTATTATTGGTTCATTATGCCTCCTTGGGCATCTCTACTTTTTTCTATTTTCTCTCATCAACCTTAAAAAATGTTTGTAAAGAACACATACACGATTAATACAATATACACAGATCAAATTCTCTAAAGTATTTCATCGAATAATCGGCAAAAATGCCCCCTCACATTGTTTTTCGACCATTTTTTCCTGAAATCATCCAATTTAATATTACTTCTTTTTTTTACTCTGTTGCAGTTTTTTATTAGAATAGGCAGTTTGTTCAAAAAATATATTCCTCCATTTGCAAAAAAAATCCACTTGGTTAGTGGACTTAGTTTTTTAATCTGTCTTGATAGTAAATTTCCAATTTGTGGAGAAATATAGAAAAATCCCATCAATTATTTTCAAAGTTTCAGGTAAATTACATCTCATACTATTTTCTTGTAAAGTGGTTAATCCGAATTTCTCTTATCTCTCCATGTAACTCGTAGAATTTACTAAATTATCATTCTGGTCCAATCGGTTGGGGCTGTAGAATACACTGACTGCATCTCTATAGAAAGGTAAGGCTCCCCTCACGAATGTCTTGATATGGCACTAAACAATTTGATGGTGTTGCTCCAATAATGCTGGAGATTTGGAGAATGCCGAGTACCCCTTCATTGGCATCGCTCCCAAGTCCACTCTGGCTCAGAGTGATAGCACCTGATAGGATCCTATCTATCGGTCAAATAGAATTAAACAGTGTACTTATGCTAAACTGAATAGTTTGAAATAGAACTGTTTTGACATGTAAACCGCGTACTTATGCTAAACTGAACTGTTTTTACATTTTATTGTGTGTAAATGAATGATTGATTTTTAATTGAATTGTTCGTGATACATAGCAATATTTGGAACCATTTAACTTTCTTGACTAAACTGAATTATTTTAAATAGAACTGTTTATATGGATAAAAATTGATATGACATTGAATTACATACAACGGTCGATATTCCATAAAACCAAACTAAAACTAAACTGAGTAGTTTGAAATAGAACTGTTTTGACATTTATCTGTATGTAAATGAAAAAACTGTACTTGTACGAAACTGAATTAGTTGTCTGGATTTCTGAGATCAAGCTTGATTTTTATCATTAAGGGTTTTCGGACTATTGTCTTCATCTTTATTGTTTTTTCCCACAACGTTTCGGTCGATATGTACTCCGGCCTTCTTCAAATGTTTGTCGAACTCGGGAACCTAGACGGAACATCGAACTTTATTGAATCTACGGGGGTCGCCTGTTCTGATTCTGTTAGCCAAGTATTTCTGTATTGTTAATTTCTTGCAGTCAGGATTGAACCTAAAACCTCCAGATGATTGTCTCCTTAAAGGCTTAGGGAACCTAAGGCCTATAACTGTTACGCTATGTCCAGCTGGACCGGTTAGAGATAATTTTTTTGGACTTATAAACTTAATGTTCTTACTTGACTAGGACTACTACTATTATGTATGATTTTTTTACCTGTGCTTATATTCAGACTTTTTTCATCTAACCTTTTTAATCATCGGTTCCCATATTGTATTTATCTCTCTACTTGGTCTACTCTGCAGGTCATTGTAGCCCAACATATGTGCTGATTCCTTAAGGCGTCTAATTCTCAGCACTTTCAATTATTTCAGCTTCATCCCATAAGGGCAGATGTTTTCCCTTTTCCTTCCATATATGGTCAGCCATAATACTTACCACTTGTACCCGGTTATGGCTAACGGAATCCGAACAGATGACCCCCCCACCGTGGATTCAATAAAGGACGTTGTTCGAAGTTCCGTGTAGGTTCCCGAGTTCGACAAACACCTGAAGAAGGCCGGAAGACATATCGGCTCAAACGAAACTGAGTTGTTTGAAACTTTTATCAAAATGACTTAATTCGGTGTTAATTGGCCCGAAAAGGGTTAATACGCTGTAAAAGAAAACAACCAACCAACTAACCAAATTATTATTCTGGAAAAATCACGGAAATATATGAATTTTTAGAATGTCTCATGTTACCATAAAAACGGAATTTTACAATAAAGGAAGACTACAGAAAATTAAAACAATACATTTCGAGAAACGGGTAGCTTTTTCAGAGTTTTTTTTTCTGAAGAACTGACATTCACTGTAAAACACGTCAATTTACTTTCCGTTTTACCAGCGAAAAAGGTAAAAAGACGCACACCAACAAAAATGACGAGTATAAACAATGAAGAAGCCATGACTAACGATATAAAAAATTCGTAATTCCTTTTAAATTTTAACTTAGTCCAGCTATCTGCAATTTTATCAGGCATTAATGGATTAAGGATAGGTTAGGTTACTTTGTTTTAAACCGTATATCAACCTTCATGGGTTATTTAAAGCCAAAGCTATCTTTGTTGAAGAACAGTAGTGGTATTATTCAACCCATGATTAGGGACATAAGAGGGTCCATGCCTTTCCCAAGGGGCATTAGTCCGAAAGTAAATGTAATAGGGCGACTGGATTTTGAACCCACTTACAACGATGTCATAATTCAGCTCGTTAACCATTACTAGGGCGACTCATTTCTTCGTTTGTATTCTGTCTCATTAATTTACAATCTTTCTATCAAATAAGGTTTAAGTTTCAGTCAAGTGAATGGGAACATAGCAAGATTGAAATTAATTTCTATTTAAAATCGAATGTCGCGTCTTATTTTTGGTATTAAAAATCATTCCTGTTTCTCCACATAATAGAATTGGAAATTTAACAATATTTAGAAAGTTGCAAACTTTAAACTACTACATCTTTTCATCTCATCTTTTTTTCTTTTCTTTCTTTTATAGGATTTACATTCCTATATTTAAAAAGTGGCCGTGATGCCACTTTTTCCCGAAACAAAGATGGCGGACGTCGGGAAACTAATCAGTCTCGGGAACCTATTGGTCAGGAAATTCACGTGGTTTGTGCTCACAACTACGTCCGCAACTTGATTTCGTCACGCGATTTTGGAGCCGACTGCATGACAAGAATTGCCAATATATACTCTAGTCTTTCAAGAACTCATTCTTTGCATTTCGACTCACAGAGACAACACGCCCTCTTACACTGCGACTTACAAAGACAACTCACTCTTTCCATTTTGACTCACAGAGACAACACACTCACACACACACACACACACACACACTCTTTCTTACATTTTGACTTCTAGAAGTCAATCCCACGAAATGTATACTCTCTGCAACTATTTTCTTCCTTATTCTACCTTTACGGTTATACTTGCTCCAGCCTCGAAAACAACCACAGAAATTTCGTCAAACCACCGAAAGAAACAAATAACCAACATGGGAGAAGACATGTTCCTCCTAACATACATAATTAAAATTCTGTAGAAATACATTTTATAATCTACAAGACACTTTTATTATTTTGTCTTTTTTTTTCATAGTATTCGTGTTAGTCACACACACACACACACAGAGGAATATTTAGCAGACAGCAGTAGGACACTCGTAATGTTTTGAAATATTTCATTCAATCTATTTGTTGATACAAATTTAATTTTCTTTGTACTGCTTTGTTTTAAATGTTCTTTTGTATGCGTCGTTTCACATCTTTACTTCATTTGCCTTTTTCAAATATAAAACCAACAATAAATGGTGGGAGAAATAATCACCAAACACTGTAACCCTACAAAATGGAGAGTAACATAATAACCACACAGACATTTAACCCTACACGTTCTTTTCGCCACTTTTCCCTTGTTTCCGAATTTATTTAGTTTTCGCTCCTCGTCTATAAAAGGTGGCGTAAATTGATGAGGTAAAAACAAAAAACAACCATTGGAAGATTACAATGACTAATTCAAACCATGCGTTTAAACCGCTTCGCCCAACACAGATAAACAAGGGGTGCTTTCTGCTGAGTCCGAAGTTATGGCTATAGTCTTCGAAGAAATCAGCAACAAAGCTCTAAACTAATCTTATTGCCCAGTCGGTTGGAGTTGTAGAATACACCGACTGCTTCTCTGTTGTGGGGTAAGACCCCACCCCAACGAGTGACACTAAACAATCTGATAGTGAGGCTTCAGTAATGATGGAGCTTTGGGGAATGCAGAGTACCCCTTAATTGCCATCATTCCCATGTTCACCTGGGCCCAGAGGGATAGCACCTGATAGGGTCCTATCTATTGGTCAAATAGAATTAAACTCTGTACTTATACTAAACTGAATTGTTTGAAATAGAACTGTTAATATGTAAAAAGAAAACAAGGATTTGACATGAATTAACCTACAATGGTTGATGTGCCATAAAACCAAACCAAATCAATCTGTAAGATGCAAATGGACTTTATTTGCACTTAAGAAAGACGCCGTAGACGAAAGAATCTGATGATGAGAGAGAGAGAGAGAGAGAGAGAGGGAGAGTCGAGGAACTCCGTGTTATCAGCATGACTTGATGACAATCAATTCTTTAACGTTACCAATTTCAGATTCGTTGCAAAATTTGCTTTTTCCAGAGTAAATCATAAAAGGTTGACAAAAGAGTGAACACAGCACAAATTTTGCATGATTTCCCGGTTAACCTGTCTGAGACACTATTTATTTCCTATCAACTCCCGACTGATTTCTTCATTTCTTTTACTGGATTGTATTCGATTAAATACAATTCTATTATACAAAGTGTGCCCCACCTAAAGTCTGAACTCGTAAGCAAAATGCATATTTATATTAAATGTTTTAAGAACATTTTAATTTATTGGAATATTGATCAATGTGATTTCGACGATTTATAACGCAAAGTTGGATGCATTTTGTGAGATTCACGTGAACCCAATTCATTAATCCCACATTAAACTTTCTATCCACCGTCCAGATTGTTGAAAAGCCAGTTAGGGCTCTACTGGGATTATGTACATGAAAATATCTTGTATCTTTCGGTATTATAATCTTTCGTGTCTACTGAGAATTACCAGTTTAATTCTTTCTTTTTTTTTCAACAGGATCACAACTTAACTGTGAGGAAAAAAATTTGAACTGTTTATAGTTAAGTGATATTTCCGATGTGTCCAAACTTTAAGGATATTCTGTAGTGACAGACAAATGCGAATAATTTCAAAGTGAAGGGAAGATTTCTACTTTTTTAATTGCAGAAAAGGACAATGCAGTCAAAAAAAAAAAAAAAAAAAAAAAAGAAAAGAAAAACAAGTTTTTGCCAAACTAGAATTTTGTCAAATTTGGTCTAGCTCAACTAACCAGAAAGTTTGTATATGATAAAGGAGGTTGATTGGTTGGTTGGATTTTATGGCATATCAACCTTTGTAGGTTATTTAATGCTAAATCCATTTTTTTTACAAATAATCAGTTCTATTTTAAACAATTCAGTTCATTTCTATTTCAAGCTATTCAATTTAGTCAACAATTGTAAATCAGCTAATTTAGTGTAGTATAAGAATAGATTTTGTTTGCACACAGTTAATTATAAAAACGTTTCTATTTTAAACAATTCAGTTTAGCATAAATATGCAGTTTCAAAATAAATGTTAAAGCAGCTCTATTTCGAACAATTCAGTTTAGCGTAAGTAAAGTTTCAATGTCAAAAATAGTTCTATTTCGAGTAATTTAGTTTAGCATAAGTACGTAATTTAGTCCTATTTGATCCATTGATAGGACCCAATCAGGTGCTACCACTCCGGGATAGAGTGGACCTGGGAGCAACGGCGATGAAGGGGTACTCCGCATTCCCCAAAACTCGAGCATTACTGGAACCTCACCACCAGATTTTCTAGTGTCATATCTAGGACACTCTTCAGAGTCGCAGTGGGTGTATTCTACAGCCCCAGCCCCCTGGACCACGGAACACTCGTTGGGGTGAGGGGGTCTTACACCTCTGTATAAATGAAGTCGGTGTATTCTGCGGCCCCAGCTGATTGAACGAGGAGGAAGATCTTTCAGTTAACTTCCTACTCCGTATATTTCTTCAGCAAGATTCTATCCGATAAAATAAAATTCTATTGTAAAGACAGAAAATTAGGTCTAATTTCAGAGTGTAGGGGATTTTCTATCGTTTTTGGCTTTAGCAGAAATTGACAAAGCAGCCAAAGAGAAAAGAAAAACAAGTTTTCATCTGCTGAATTGAACTAATCTGGTGAGCAATAAAAATTGCTTTTTATTAAAATTATTTTTGTGCGTACTTTTGCAAAGTTATTAATACCCAAGAACGTCATCTTTTTTTCTTTTTCGGATATCTGACCAACAGATGAATGGATCAGTCAAAACAGCCATTAAAAATACGAAGAAGATGTTACCTTTGTCGAACAATTAATGCTATTTAAAGAATTAACTGAACCGTTGAACTCCTCGTTTTTTGTGGTTCATACAACGTTTTAACTAATTGATTCTCCGGCCTTCTTCAAGTGTAATAAGCAATCTACTCAAAGTTTTTTTTCTGGTTTCTTTCTTCAACAGCGCATATAGAAAACAGTATAAAACAAGTGTTTATAGAATTTCTATTATGATTAACTACCCCCTCCTTCCTAAATAACTCAATTTCAATCGTGATTGAATATTGCCAAACATTTTTAAGTTCCCGAAAAACAATCAATCCAAGTGAACCGAATACGTAAGATTTTGATTCATTTCATAATTTTATCAATGGAATTTCACATTTAATCAAATCTATGCCTGGATTTATCTCCCCATGATCAGATATTTGAACATACAGAAATCAAATCATTACTCCGGACAACCTGAACAAAGACGACAAATTGTTATTATAAATTTGCAAATTAAACTAAGGATTGATTTAATTGGGAATTTAGAACATTTTAACGTTATAGCTTTAACAGAGATTTCGCTATTATGTGTTATATCTTTGCTGTGCTATAACATGGTATCTTTGCTGTGTTATTATAACATGGTGTCTTTGCTGTGTTATTATAACATGGTATCTTTGCTGTGTTATTATAACATGGTATCTTTTCAGTGTTATGATAAGATGATGCCTTTACTGTATTATGGTAACATGACGTCTTTGCTGTGTTATTGAAACATGATGTCTTTACTGTCTTATGATAACATACGTAAAACATCGGATCATTTTAATACAGAGGAATAAATATACCTTCGATATAATAATACTATGATGATACAAAATATAGTTATAAACTGTTGGTCAGTTACTTCATGTTTGAAATTGCGCCATTTAGTATTTAAATCCAAAGTAGGAAATAATATTAAGGCAGGTTTGAAAGATAACAAAAGTTATGCCTTGTTTAAACTGATAGGTTCATATAAAAAGAGTCTGTCTCTATAGCCAGTGGAAAAATGAAAGTTGGGTCAGTTATAAAACTTTCAAATACTTGACAAAAATTAAGGAAGTTGTTACCGTTGTTTTTATTTTTTATATTTATTTTTATGTTTTAGCTGTAAATAGATTAAAATATTTTTATTTAATAGATGAACATTCTAGCTCCAGAAAATATTCATTAAAAAAAACTAGATTAAATTTAAATCAATGGTATCATTTTTTTCTGAAGCCATGCAGAGAGAAATTATATAGAATAACCCAATATTGCGGAAAAAATATGCAAGTCATTAATAGAAGTATGAAATTTATTTTAAGTTTCCTCTCCTCCAATTTCAATGTCTTCAGACAGAGAATTTTCTGTTTCCAAGAAATATTCTTTATCAAAATGGTTCCAACTTTCCTGAATGGCTATTAAGAGATTTTCTCTGGTGAGGGTCTAAATTGATCGTTTCTTTGCCATTTCAATAGAACTTTACAAAGTCGTCAAAAATATAAAAATAAATAATAAAAATAATAAACCATACAATGGGCAGATGTTTATAAGCCAGAATTTCACCAGCAATCCATTTCTGGCATCTAAATTGCCATATGTTGGAAAGAATATATTTTATTAACATTTTAAGCTGATAAACTAAAAAGTAGAGACATTATGACAACACAGTTACAAATCTTTTGCATTTAATTTACAGATTCTTTGGTGATCAGCCTGTATATTTTTTTTCATTTTTACTAAATCTCATGATTAAAGAATCTGCCCTACCATTTACCCTTAGCTGGAGTGAAAATATGTGGATTCATACCTTTCCAAAGAGTATTAGTGCTATGTGAAATGCCAACAGCCTCGTCCAGGTTTGAAGTCGGGTCACCGTAATCCAATTTCCTACGAGCACCTCTTATTTCTATTAAATCAAGAATTTGGATAATTGAAAATTGACGTTTAGTGCCTACACAGATCGCACAAAATTATTATTTAGTGGCAAGGTAAGAATATTCTAAGTGTTCTTTTCCCTGGTTTTGTCTACACGCACTGCTAAAGATGAGTTGACTGAGTTTATTGTAGGATTTACTTCTTTTTCTTTACTTTTTTTAGTTGCTTTGTCTCAATTGTTGATTTGTCTTGTCGTGAGGAAACTTATAACAATTTCGAATCCAAATCATTATGTTTATAATAAGCGTTCTGATTTGATTTTCTTTCTTTTTTTTTTTTTTTAATCATTTGATTTTTTTCTGTTTATTTTGTTTGTTTTCATACTTCTTTTATGGTCTGCTGCGACGATAACAATAGACAAATCCCTCATTTTTCTCGCCGAAAATAATGATTTCTGATCTTGTGTATACGCATGATTCTCTATGAAGTGTTGAAATTTGATCCGACCACTCATGCCTTATAATTTGATGGTTTATAACAAATTTCAGTCTTCTTATAACTCCATTCACCACCAACAGAATCTCACATTTATATCCTTGCCAAAATTTACTCATTTTAAAGAGATTCTGTCTGTACTTGTGACTCCGTTCAAGTCTAACAAGATGGCTAATTATCCATTGGATTATTTCGACGAGAATACTTTGTTAGTTCAGGGCTCAGTAACAATCCTCCCATTCAGCTTCTTTTTCAACTTCTTGATTTTATGAAGCAATTGTTAGTCCAACATTATTTTTAGATATTTTTAATTGTGCGAATAGAAAAACATGGGAAAAGGCTACTTTTTCATCTGACATTCACACACTGTAATGGACAACGAGCAACAATGTCTGATAGTATTGTAAGAGTTATCTAGATTAATTGTGTTGGTGCTTCGACCCCGAAAACATGATATATGTGTAGGGGGAAGGGGTGTTTCATAGTTATCTCATTTATATCAAGAATTTGGATGATCAACAAATGACGTTCAGTACTAACCGATGCAAAATAAATTATTTTCGCAACAAATATTTATCTTTTCGCTTTATCTCGTTTCTTGTCAATACAGTTAACCTAACATTTCTCTATAAATCAAATTTTAGGCAGGGAGAAAACCTTTCTTAGTACAGAATATCCTGTAAAGGAAATATCTGTTGTACTTCCATTTTTTTTCTATCAGAATATTTAGATTTAAAGTACGCTTGCAATTCGCTACAATTCCCCAACCTGCTAGATTTCTTTAGTCTTTCCATCTCCACCAACTAAAAAGATGGCGACTACAGAGCGATATATAATTTGGGGAACAAAAATGTAACTGTTCAATAAAAAATGAAGCAAATGTCTAAAATCAATTCTTATCTGTATCTAAAATGTTAGTATTACACACAAACACACACATGTACATATGTCTTACACACTGGAAAGATGCACACACATATATATGTCATTCACAAAGGAAAGACGCACACACAGAGGAAAGATTGGGCAAATACTCTTCGCATATTGTCTTCACGAATAAGCTACTATTGCTATAGTGATACTTTACAAAACATGAAAGCAATGACTCGTTTATCCAAATGTTACACCGATTTCTTTGACATTGTCGATGTTGTCTTGCAACTAGATACATTAGCACCATATATATAAATAATACGCCTAGTTACGTACTATGAATATCCTACCTCAATACAGCTAATAAAAGAAAATGATTTCACATTAAAAAAAACATGATATAAACGATACCCAGCAGAAACTATAATAGATACTGACTAAGCAGATAATCTAACGCTTCTCGTAAATACCCAAGCTGAATTTCTACTGGATAGTCTGGATAAAGGAACAAGAAGCATTGGCCTCTACGTGAACGTAGATAAAAACAAATATCATACGCTTTAACGAAGACGGAATGGACTGCAATTTTCAGGTTGGTCCTATGGAAATCAGAACTCTCTGATAGAATAAAACAGGATTTCTTCCAAGCTGTAGCCGTATTAGTACTAGCCTATGAATATGCCAGCTGTACTCTAACGGAACGGAGAAAAGGCTATATGGGAACTACGCAAGAATGCTTTGTGCTGTTTTGAACAAATTTTGTAAGTAGCACCTCATAAAACAGCAGCTGTTCGGCCACTTGCCTCCCATCTCAAAAACTATCCAAGTAAGACAGATAGGGCATCAGGGCACTTGTAGAGAAGTAAGAACAAACTCATAAACGACGTTCGTTTATGAAGTCTCTCACATGATCGCACCAGTGTTGGCTGAGTAGGAAAGATTTACATCAACTGTGTGCAGGCATTAGATGCAGTCTCGAAAATCTGCTTGGCGCGATGGATGATAAGGACGGTTATTGATTATTGAATGTCAGGGGTCCCCTTACCATCAGCACAACTTGATTATATATATATATATATATATATATATATATAAATACATTTTTAAATATAAATTGAATAACCATAATCAGAATATCCGGCAAGCACTGCGTGAGACGTACGGAAACAGTAGGTCTCATCAGCAGTGTATACCGTGATCTCCCCCACGGGAGATCGAGCCAGCGACCAAAGAATACAGGGCTCAAACTCTACCATTGAGCTACTGTTCTATATCGCACACAAGTGTTTCCAAATTAATTAGTCATGGTTAAGTGGTCACATATTTTCCGACGGTTTCCTTTATTTAAACTTGGGAATATTACTGTTATCCTTGCCTTCAGTTCATCTTTGGTTTTGCACAAAATTTTTTGGTCCCTTCTTTCAACCGCGCTCCACACAATAATCAAAGGGGTTGCGATCTGGAGAGTAAGGCGGACAGACGTTAGAGGTGCTGTTGTCGCAGAAATTTTCTTACAACCATGACTAGATCCTTCAGCTTGTGTGTCATAGCGCAGAGTCCTGTTACCAGAGGTATGGTCTTCTAGTGGCTATCTTTTCAATCCAGGACAGCATAACCTCCTTAAGTCACTTGATATAGGCCTCTGTGTTGAGTTTGAGTCTACGTGGGAAAATAAATAAAGGCATAATATCACAATCGTTTTTAACCTCTTCAGATACCATAAGGTTGATTGAGTGTTTACTTCTCATCAATTTGAATGTAAATCTGTCCTCAGATTGACACTCGAAAAGTGTTAAATCTTCGTATTGGAGCTTCCGCTATGAATAACATCAGTTCAGTATGCCATTTCCACATTTCTCGAGGAAGAAATCATGGTGCTGCTTTCCTCACAAACAATGCCCAACTGACTTTAGTTTGCTGTAAAGAATACAAAACTGGAAACAAATAAAAAAGCATGAGTGAAATCTATGTTTTAAAATGGCGACTATTTACCAATCAATTTCTCTCTCTCTCTCTCTCTATATATATATATATATATATATATATATTGTTTTTATAAGTTTTGTTAAAGATTGTTAAATATGTTTTGTATATTAGTGTCAGTGTTGAATGTTATTTTATTCATGTTTAGTCGCTTATTTTTAATACTGATGACTTGAAGAATTTGGAGACTTTTTTGTCTTAATTTTTAGATGTGATTTTGGAGATATTGGTGAGAATTTTTCGTATTTCAGCAGATGTTAATTTATCAGCAATGTCCCAGTCCATTAAAAAAAAAAATAATAATAATAATAATAATAAATGTCTACAATCATCCTTCAATCCCTCTTTCTGCCTTAAACCCCAAAATCTTGAAAGATTACTCTCCCCAAATACCCTTCCATGACCATTTAGGTAAATTCTATATACAAACTGATGGCATTTTGATGGGTTCTCTCCTTGACCTGAAAATTTCTGAATTCTATGTCGCCCACATAAAAAAATATAATATGCAACACGAAAAGAACTAAACCCATTATATATGCTCAGTGCGTCCATGATATCTTTGATGCGACATAATCCAACAAAAAAATAAACAAACTTATAGAAACTCTAGAAGAATATCCAGTACTAACTTTCACTGCTGAACTTAACACCACCAAAAATATCTGATTTGGGAACGAATAGTTTGTTGGTGACATTTTTAAACAAGCCGGAGCTCATTTTTTTTTTTTGCTCGCAGATAAATGATTTTATTCATTGCTATTTAACATTAGTAAATCTATTTATTAAGTATTTCTATCTAATCAAATACTAATCATTTGTCTGCTCACAGTTAAATTATTGCGATGTAATTTTAATAATTCATGTCATTTGTTTGCATACAGTTTTAAGAATCGTAAATGATCAAATATTTCTACTTGACTTATAGATGGTATCCTAACTCATACAACAACTCCGGGTCAGAGTCGACCTGACAATGAAGAGGAAATCCACAGTCCTCAAAGCTTCAGAACTGGAGCCTCACCATCAGATCAAGTTTAGAGTCATATCTAGGACATTCTTTGGGTAGAGGCCTAACTCCAGCCGAACGAGTTGGGGGAAAAGAGAGATAGATTCATGCCTTTCTCTAGGACTTTAGCTTGAAGTGAAACGCAAGCAACATCATTCAGGATTTGTGCTCGAGTCAACGATTCCATTTCTGAAGACGATAACCGTTTGGTGAAGTGAATCAGAGTGTAGTACCCATGAAAATCCCACAGTTATTTTAAGAATATTTAAAAATATGAGAAAGAACAAAAGTAATAAAAACAGTTATTATTTCGAAATTAACAGAATAAAAAACTATCAAAAAATAAACACAAAATAAGAAGAAAAACAAAAATGTATTGATTATCGTTTTTTTATTTCTGAATTTTATTTTAAGGAAAATTTTTTGTGATATATCAAATTAGATTTTCGCGGTTACAGATATTAAATTCTGATGAAATACCTTTACACTGGTGTAGAATGCATGCATTTACCCCGCAACCTGACACAAGGTCAATTTTGAGAGAGGGAGAGAGAGAGAGAGAGAGAGAGTTGTGCTAGTGTGAATTCAAAGTTTTCTGTCTCCAAGATAGGTTTTTAACCAAGGCAAAAGAGCCCAGTCTGCCC
Organism: Sepioteuthis lessoniana; assembly: GCA_963585895.1. Lineage (NCBI taxonomy): Eukaryota > Metazoa > Mollusca > Cephalopoda > Myopsida > Loliginidae > Sepioteuthis > Sepioteuthis lessoniana. Next base: position 129,283 of record CAUZXS010005768.1, on the reverse strand, counting down.
TATTATTTACTCCTAGTTGGGTGGGGGCTAGAACAGATAGATTCATAACAGATGGATATTAACCCGAAGGGAAGCAAACAACCTTGTTCAGGATTTGAACACGTGTACCTGATTCCATTAGCGTTACACTAGGCGTTCCTCCATAAACGTAGTTCACCATGTAATGTTGAATGTAATACACGGTCAGTATAACGTGGGACCAGATATGCATGTGTATAGGTCACGAAAGAAATTGTCTTGTCCACAAAGAATATCACCGAACGTGGGAACATAGCTGAAGCGGAGGAACAAATATTACTCTCTGATTGCATTGAAACTTTAATCTACTTTCATTCCAGGTTGGACGCATATTCCCCTTTAGAGAAGTTACGTGAGAACAAAGGAAAAACTGAAAACCACCCCTGTCAACAGAGCTTCAAATATGCTGACATTGTATTAATCTTGTTATTCTCACAACGTTTCGCCCGATATGTCCTTCAGTCTTCTTTAGGTATATTAATGCGAATTCGGAAGCCTACACAGAATCTCAAACTGAACCCTAGACAGGTTGAAATGCTGTTAAAATCAATCCATTAAGCAAACAAGCAAGCAAACTGAAAAATAAAATAATTCAAAATGAAGATTCTAACAGACCTTTTGTTCGTATTGTATAATAAAAATGTAAAATAATCCGAAGAAACTGAGGGCAAAACAAAAACTAGGATAATTTGAGAAAACGTTTTAATAGAATCAGATTTAATTATGTAATTAAAAGTAAATTTGAAACAGAGATATTAACTCTAAGAGTTATATTTGCTCTATTGATACGTTTTCAGTAGAAGGCAACATTTTTTAAAAGTCCAATCTGATTTTGCCGGTAGCATTTTCTGAGACTTGAATTAATGTTGTCTAATCTTAATGTAATAGGAAGGATATGATTGACATAATTAAATGTATTTTCAAAAATATTTTTCATAAGATAAAAAGTCGGGTTCTCACAACCTTACAAGAAAACCTAAATAATTATCATGAGTCGGAGAAAATATTCAAAATGTTTTACAAAACCGATCCAATTTTGCTTTTTTCCAAACAATTTAGAGCATTCTTTCTATAGATTACTATTACTTTAAATACACACACACATATATATATATATATATAAAGGATGTTTTAAAAAGTGACTTGATTTGAGATGTACAGGGTGTTTCAGAAAAATTTATATCATTTTGTAATCTAATAACTTGACCAATTCTCGTTCAAATGACCACAAATTTTAAAAGGATGTGCAGAAACCACTCAAAATGCGATATATAATGGTTAAACGTCTTTTTTCCTAGTGAATAGCATTTCTATAAATGAAAAGAAAAAAATCATGAAATATATAGAGAAACAACAATCTAACTTCTATTTCAAGTCAAAGACAAAAATTAGATTCGATATTTATCTCCTAAATCCAATGGAAGTTTTTATTTACCTAGTTCTTCCGTTGCATACTAGACTTCGAGTGGAATGCAACATAAGGTCTGTATTTCATCGGAGTACCGCTGGTTTGAATTCAAGAGTTTTTCATCTCCTATACCGGTTGCCGCACCATGGCTAAAGAGCCCGGTGTACTCTATTATATACCAACACTAGGTGAGAGAAGAAATGAATTCATGCCTTTCCAAAAGGCTTTACCGCAAAGTGAAAAGCAAAGAGACTTGTCCAGAATTTGAACTAGGGTTGCTGACTATTTCTTACAGCAATAACCGTGACGCTATGCGCGCATCCTATCCTGAGAAATTGGTCACATTCAAAGCTTAACATGTTCGTAAGAGATAGGTGACAGATTTCAGCAATCGACTTATTTGATTTTTTGTCGATTCGTCATTCTTCCGTAAATAAAGTTTACCTGTCCGTGTCCGTTATTGGCCATTGATCATTGATTATAGAAGATAAAATTAAATTATCCGGAATCGGGACAAAGATCCACTGACTCGGATCAAGAAAGAGGAACTGTTTAAGGATTATATCGAATAGTTTTAAAGAGGCACTCCGACTAGGATGTAAAGAAGTATTCGTGTATGAGACGATAGATATATTCTTTATGAAGGAAGAAGTATATGTAGGTAAATCAATAAGTCCGTAGGCTATGCACAAATAACTGCATTCATAATACATCCAGTCGGCATGAATACACATTTTTTGTTGTATTTAGGAAATAACACCTGTTGACCGGCAAAGATAATTTCATAAAGCCTTTTCGATTTTGTTGGTTTTACTGAGAGTTAAAATAAAACATTTTAGTGATTCCAGTCAACCCACCAAAAATCAGATGCACTTTTAAGTTGCCTCTTAAACTCACCATAAAGTGGGCAGTGCGATGCTACATCTACTTCTATATAAGTTACGAGGCGTTCTTGTGATAGAAAATGAACTTGGCGACTCTTGTTCAAATACTGGACGAGGCCGCTTGTGTTTCATACCAACGCCCTTGGAAAAGACGTGAATTCATTCCACGTCAAATAATGACTAAATACTAGGTCAAACTGGGTTCTTTAGTCATGATTCTGCAACAAATCTAGGAGAAGAAAACTCTGAATTCTAACCAGCTGTATCCCACCTAAAAATCAACCTTGTTCCACATCCTTCCTGTAGCGGGAGAATTGGATTAATATAAACTTATTTGCAAATACACAGATTTTTTATTATTATTATGGTAACAGAAATCATTACTTTACCTCCTGTAAATATATTGTTTGGTTTATTCCCCCCACCAAAAAAAAATCACTGAATGCAAATTCAAATACTCGCGAGATATTCTCTACGGAAAATAATTATGTAGACTACACTACTAAATCACTCTCTTTTACTTTTTCACTTTCTTTCTTCTTTTGTTGTGATTTTCTGTTTTTTTAATGATCTTCATTCTTTGTATGGCTTCGTTTTCTTTCTTTTACTTTAGGAATTTGAAATCAATTCTTCCAACCGATACTCGGACGTTCTCAACTCACCACCACAAATGTTACCTCGATGTCAAACTATTATACAAATTAAAGTAACGATCTATGTGGAAATTACAGCGCAAACGCACACACACACACACACACACACACACACACACACACACACACACACACACACACACACACACACACAAAAAGCAAAAAATGAAATTCATTTTCTGGAATGCATACATGACCCAAAACAATAAATGGAATTGTAAGAATTGTCATTTTACTTACATCTAAATAACTGCAGACAAGAATCAAATCTATGATTGTAACATACTGATACTTGTAGAACAAAATTTTCGCTAAAAAGGTCATGACAATAACAGAGATGTGAATTTCACGATCAAAGGAAAGAATTGAAAACTATGCATTACGGTGATAATAGAAACACGTGAAGATCAATGGAGGAAACATCTACAAACACTGACTCCAAATGGCTTTAACATCAAAATTAATGTTGGTGCTTTGAATTTGGATGGATAAATTCGAAGTGACACGTAAATAACTTAATAAACAAAGCAAACTGTCACGGCTGGTTTGAAACATGCTCAACATATGGGGAGCACAGTGCCAGGTGTCTGGAGAGCAGATATATAAAATTCAGTTGAAGATACTCAAATATCAAGAAATTATTTCCAATCAATGAATAAATAATCTACGTCAACTGTTCGGGGTTTTTTCCTCGTACTTCCCATAACATACCAAATCTTTTTTGGAAGTATTTGAAAAACTATCTAAAAAACTTTTGCACGAAAACTTTTCTTTTATCGATGACCCAAGGTCAAAACTCATTGAGGACAATCAAGAAATAATATAAAGTACCCGTATTTGTCTTATCGCTTTTTTTCATATGTGTTATTGGATATTGTTAACCAATATATATATGTATATATATGTATATGTGTGTGTGTGTGTGCGCGCGCGCGCAATTAGGCAGAATCACCAATTCCAAATAAATTTCGTTAAATAATATAGACAAATGTTGTCTATACAATTCATCAAGATCCTTTCCAACTTCCAGACGGGTGTTCTAATTTCGGGTTTGAATTGGTAGATAAATGCACCAATTTTTTTTCCCTAACGCTTTCGGACCTTTTATAGGCCATCATTCGGTGTAGGGATTCAGAAATGCAAAGAATAGTTTTTGAAATTGCTAAAAAAATGATGAAGTCGTTATTTTAAAAACTAGTAGAGAAGAATGAAGTTCTTGTGCACGTAGTTTCGTATAAAATCAATACAGAAAAGAGGACAAGAAGATCATATCCTTATTTAGTTGATATTCAGTTAGAACCAGATCCAAATATAAAATGAAACTGAAAATAGAAGCATCAATTATGAAATCTAAAAAGCCTTCATATTGCATCTTTTTCAAACATAGCCATCAGATTATGATTGTATTTGGCAATTGTAACTTCTTTATAATTAGTATGAACAGCGCAATTATCACACATTAATATAAATTTCAATATAACAAACAATATGCTGATATAGTCATTACACCATGAAAATGTCTAATACATTTGAAAGGAACGATCTTTGGGATAATTTCTGCATATACTTTGTTTTCAAAGATTTTACTGGTAAATCAGCTAATAAAACTAACTGAAAAAATACGATATTCCTTAATAGTCATCTTTAGTCAAACACACATATATATATATATATATATATATATATATATATATGTGTGTGTGTGTGTGTGTGTGTGTGTGTATGTGTGTGTGTGTGTGTAATGACATCGCTTTCAGCATATGTATATATAAGGCATGAACTTACATATATTTGAACTTAAATTTGGATATGAACCATAAAAAATGCTTTCTGCCTTGAAAAAATCCTGGAAGCAGCACTCAGCAAAGCAGTTGCTGTACAAGCAAATCTCACAAACCATCCAACTAAGACGAGGAAGATGTGTCGGGAATTGCTCGTGGAGTAAGGCTGAACCCAGGAGAACCGTCCTTTAATGGACTCCTATGAATGAACTTACTAGTGTTAACTACCCACCAGAAACTTATATCCATCAGCCCTTTTCAGACACTGCATGCCATTAAGAGGACATTCCAAGAGCAATAACCAATTGGGATGCATAGCGGAAGAAAGTCAAAGAAACTCGTGCTGTCGGCACGCCTTGATGAGGATATATATATATATTTTACATATATAATCAAGAGGCGCTCGTAGTGTACTGATCATCATCGTAGGAAATGGACACAGTGGCAGTACTGTTTGCATTTCACATAGCGCTAATACCCATGGAAAAGGTATGAATACAATACTCTCCAGCAAAGGGTAACAAGTTGAGCAGCCTGTAGTATAGCAACGGGTCTAAGAGAAGAAAAACTCTGAATTAATATCTGTTAAACTCCGCTTAAAACATTGAACTTGTGTCGAATCCTGTTTGTGCGGAAGAGTTATATATATATATATATATATATATATATATATATATATATATATATATATATACTATGTGTGTGTGTTTGTGTGTTTGCAGTATCCAGTAAAATTATCTACATATATATAGATAAGTAAGTTTATAACCTGACACGAACTCTTTATTATTTTTAATTTGAAATTTTCACAGTATAATGATGGATCTATGTTCGACTCGATAGATTACGTTGACTTTCGAACTGTCTGCGTAAAAATAAATACTTTTTTTTAATCAATAGTCCACATACTTATTGATTTGCGTGCGTATATTTTCCTCCATAAAGAATATTTCTATCAACTTATACACGCAACTTTTCACATCTAAGTCAGTGTACATGTAATACAATATTGCAAAACATTTCAATGAATAAAAAATTTCTTCATTTAATAATGTGTACGGAAAAACAAAATCAAATGTTTTTGTGCTTGTGTTATATATATATATATATATATATATATATATATATATATATATATATATATATATATATATCTTTGTGTGTGTCTGTGAGTGTCCAGTACAGTTAGTTACATGTATATGTAAGAAAATTGGCGAATATGTAATACATGTTTCCTCTTGTACAATCATGAGATACAAGGAACAAAGTTGAGGAACAAAGGTCGAATTAAGGCTGACAAAGCATTCCCAGAATTCTCTCATCATTGTCTGAAAGCCAAAAAGTGAAATCTTACAACGACTGATTCGTGACAATTCACGAACCCAATCACCAACAAGGGCTGCAATCGTGCCCATTGATTCAGCTTGTCGAGAATAGCCACCAGGCGGCGCTACTGAAATTTCTGTTGTGAGGAAATCTCGTCGTTATGATTAAGTTTCCCTGAGTGTAGAGCTTGAGTAGAAATGGTGTCGGGGTTTCATGAATTTTAGAAGAATCATGCGGTCTGTTCTGGGGAAAGAAGATCCTTTAGATTGATCTGGAACCAAATCTTATAATGTTTATTCATTTATTCCATTGCAAACGAGTCTGATATACAAATGACTTCGTTATCCGCGGCAGACAGGTTTCGAGATACCTGCTGGTTGTAAAAATCAACGAATAATAACAAATCACGTAAAAAAATATGTATTTACCTAACCTCTTCGTCACAGGCGAAATTCGACATAATGTCAATTTTTTAGCAAAGCATTGCTGGTTTGAATTCAGTCTTCCCCCTTCTCGACTAATTGCCTAACCAAGGCCAAAGAACTCAGTCTACCCTAATATTTATTTCTAGCTGGGTGGGGTGAGAACAGATGGATTAATACCTTTCCCAGGACTATTAGCATGATTTGAACGGATTGTTGATTTTATTTTCTGCAACGATAACCGTTACGCTAAGCACACTTCCATATATATATATATATATATATATACACACACACACACACACACACACACACACACACACACACACATTCCGGCCCATTGGCATAATCGTTAAAGTGTTCGCCAATTGCTCAGGAGACCGCCGTTTAATCCCAGGTCGTGTCATACCAAAGATTCAAAAATGGTACTTGATTCTCCTTGTTTAATACTCAGCATTATAAGGTAGGGCTCAAGGGTAAAGTGGAGCAATCCAACGAAAGAAGTAGCACACTCCCTTACACGATCGGCCAATATATATATATAAGTAAGTTAAGTTGGCGACCTTAGTCGAGGGTAACCTGAAAGCTCCCTTTTCAATAGCTACTACACCGAGGTGTAGCGGAGGGCGCTACTCCTTACACTGGATTGCTCCAATTTACCTTTGATCCATACCTTATAATGCTGAGTGTTAAGCAAGGTGCCATCCAGTAACATTTGTAGAATCTTTGGTATATATATATATATATATATATATATATATATATATATATATATATATATATATATATATATATATATATAATAAAATAAGAAAGCAAAATAATCGAAAAAGGGATGAATTTATTAATATGGAATGTCAACGTTAAAACATTTCGGTTTTAGTAAACCTTCATGATAAATTTCTATTATAATAAAATCTTCACCTTCTAATTATTTTGTTTTTTGTTTTCTTCATATATACTTTTCATTTCTATTATTTACTTTATATATCGGTAAAAAAAAAAAAGATACCGCGGGAAATCGACTCATGTAAAAACAAAAATTAGTTGTCAGCATCAATACCGTTCCTCTTTTTTACTATAACTAAAAAAACATCCAGTTATTGATGCTAAATTATAGCGAAAATTAGCAATACAATGCCAGATTTTTTCAGACACTGTGAGCCCCTTTGATGAAAAGGGGGATATACCCGACCGATAAGTAATAGAGGTATTTATTTATCGTTTTCCAAAGATAAAATGTTACACAAGGTCGTTTTAGTGTGGAGTGCCACGCTAGAAGCAAACCTCCCATGATAGTTTCAAATATACTTGGTTCCGTCAGGATTCCTCTTGAGGAGCCAAGGTAATGATCTCCGCCTTTTAGAAGGACAGGTTCTACCTGAGCAGAGATTCCCTATGACCAAATGAATAATCCTCCCTCCTCCACCAGGTAAAACCTATTTGACTTATGTGTAAAACCAACCGTAACAATGAAACTTACAGAAACATTTCAGTCACCAGTGAATAAACTTTTTAAAAATCAATTTGGGATTTTCCTCTCGGGTTTTAATGATTCAGACTTTCATGGTTTTAAGGACGTTTGAATTGTTTATTATTTGTAAGGAAACTTCAATTGATTATTATTCTTAAGGAAATTTAAATTGATTATTATTTTTAAGGAAATTTCAATTGCTTATCATTTTTAAGGAAATTCCAATTGATTATTATTTTTAAGTAAATTTCAATTGCTTATTATTCTTAAGGAAATTTAAATTGATTATTATTCAAGGAAATTTCAATTGATTTTAAAGTTTCCACCTGTTCACTATATCTCTCAACACATTATTGGAATCTTCCTCAGTTAGTCTCCGTAATATCAGTTCTTTTTTCTAATAAAGATATCCCCATATAAACATTAAGATGTTTTAATCACTTGCGGAAGATTCCATGAGTGTGTTGATAAGGATGATGAACAGGTAGAGGCTATTTGAAATCATATTATACAGGTACTCCAATAAGGGAGAGTACATTTTCTAAATATATATTTCTATAGTAGACAAAATCTTAATTTAATAAAAGTTTTGGTTCTAGAAAATATAACTGGTTGGACCATCATCGGATAAGTAGATCAGATGCTGAGGTCTTTCACGTATCTGCATGACTAACGTACTTTTCGGAACTTTGCATAATTTCTCATAGCAAAATGCCTATATGTTCGAATATACATGACAAGTAATTATTTCTAATAACACTTCCCCCTCTACTTGATAGGATCAACGTTGTATATATGTTCAAATGTCTTTTGAGAGACTGTGTCTCCAAAGAAAATAGTACGTATGTTGCTCGTACCACTCAAACTCTTTCTAATCGACTTACAATACGCCTTAATGATTCTAGCTCCATAGCCTTACATCTTAAAACCCATTTTATTCCTGAATCCAAGTTTCGAAAAATTCTAGTAGAAAACACCACCATAATCGCACACGAAATTGATAAGCTACGACTACAAATTATAGAAACCTTACATATAAAAAAAAAAAACAAAAAAAAACTAAAATCAAAAAATTAATTTTGAAAAGGGCAACAATGTTTTGAACTGCCTTTAGAATTTCTTTTGATGTTCCGTATTTCTTGATAATATTCTATTTTTATTGATAGAGTTCTGTTTTTTAAATTCATCAGCAACTCAGTTTTATCCAACTGTGCCTTTGCATAGTTTTGTTATGTTATAAAAACAAAAAAAAAACTTTCAAAACTCTTAAAAACACTCTTTACACATGCAAGAAACCCCTGATGATGGCCTATGAAGGATCCGAAAGTGTCCAGGACAACTACGGTAAGTTCATCCATTAATTCCAACCTGAAACCAAGACACTTATCAGGAAACTCGAAAGGATCTTAATTAAATTATATAGACAAAATGTGTCTGTACTATTTAATCAAATATGCTTAAATGAACGACTGCTACCTAACCACACACACACATATATATATATATATATGGAGAAATGGTAAATTTTGGTAAATCTGACAAAATGAAAAAAAATAAATAGAAAAGTTGATAAATCAAACATTTACAACGGGTTTAGTATTAATATTTCGTTCTTTATTCAAATCTGAAAAAGTTCTTCTTTGAACAAAAAACGAAATATTTCTACTAAACCCGTTGTAAGTGTTTGATTTATTCACTTTTCTACTTAATTTTATCATATATATATTACTCTTTTACTTTTGTTTTTATTGAGCATCATTATAGCTGCAACGGTTTCCCTGGGTAGACTACAAGCTAGAATTATTTGCTCCATCTTCCTTCTGTTTATGAAGCCTTGGAGAAATCTACAAATAGGAGTGTAGCTTCGAGGTTTTTTTGCACAAATACCGTCTAAAATTCCATGGATTGTCAGAATTGGTGATGTGGACTGATACCTACGAAAACCATTTTGGTTTTTCCTAAGAATTTTCTCAATTTCAGTTTTAATGCGATTGAGTAGCAGAACATCGTAAATCTTAGCCACAAAAGAAGTAAGGGTTATACTCCAGTAGTTCTTGACAATTTCAAGGTCGCCTTTCTGCTGGAGGAGCAAGGACAAACTCATAAGCGACGTTCTCTTCTGGACCCGTTCATACGGACGCGCAAGTATAGGACGACCTGCTAGAACTTATCTACAACAGCGCTGTACAGACACGGGATATAGCCTGGAAAACCTGCCGGAAGCGATGGATGATATGAACTGATAGAGAGAGGTGGGGGGAGAGTTAGGGAAATCCATGCGAGCAGAACGACATGATGATAATGATGATTTATAATACAAAATTTGTAAATTCTGGTATATGATACAGAAAACTGCATTCTGTGTGACGAACATATCGGACCTTATCACATTAAACTTTACTTCGAGTTAATGTCGTTTTTTCAGTGTAATGTTTACAATGAAAAAAAAAGACGCTTTTTAGCTGTTTTGTTTCTATATTGAACACTTGTATTCTTCATTATAAAATTATAAAAATTCTTCATCTTATTCTTTTATATAATTATCATCTTTCGTTAATCAGTGCTTTGTGTATTACCACAATCAATGTGTGTGTGTGTGTGTGTGTGTGTGTTTGAGAGAGAGAGAGAGAGAGAGAGAGAGAAAGAGAGAGAGCGAGAGAACTTTTTTTTTTATCAAAGCAATAAATCTAAAATAGCTAACATATAGAATAAAGCAGTGGAAGTTTCCATAGTGCAGTGGCTAACGTACTGGACTGCAGCATCGTGGTAAGCAAATTCGAATTTCAGTCACGTTATTAGGTTCCCTTTTGGACTAATACCCTTGAGAAAGATATTAAACCTCTTATTTCTCCAGCTATTGGTTAATTAGTACTACTGCTGTCCTACAAGAATGGCATTAAATAACCCACAAAGGTTGATACGCCATTAGATAATGAAACCAAAACCATACAGAATTTAATTTCTAATTAAATGATGAATTCATAGGGTCTTCATTTACACCGAATGATTTTTTAAATCCCAATTCTTGACATAATAGAAAACTATGAAATGCTAATTAGAATCATCCACTATTTTCTAAATACAAACATCAATATCTTCATGGACCCTTTTGTAACCGGGACTCATGGAGTTCACATGTCTTATATATATATATATATATATATATATATATATATATATATATATATGCGCGCGCGTTTGTGTGTGCGTGTGCATACGTGTGTGTGTGTGCGTGCGTATCCCTATTGTGAGTTAATATATAAGTAGGTTTGACGTTAGAACGAAAGGAAATGAAGATAGAATTCTATCACACAACAAAAATATCGATAAGCTTAAAATATAAATAAAATAAAAACTTCCAGTGTTTGAAAAAGTCTATTTTGCTTTTCTTTAAGAAAAAAAAAGTCGAATTCGTAGCACAAGGAAATCAAAAAGTAAATAAAATGGCGGTATCAAAACTACGTAAATAAAATTGAAATTATAAAAATAACAAACGGATAAATGAGACGATAATTTCTAAAGATCTGCGCAAAAATTTACAAACGCTATAATAATGATAATAAAGAAGAAGAAGAAGAAGAAGAAGAAGAAGAAGAAGAAGAAGAAGAAGAAGAAGAAGAAGAAGAAGAAGAATGTTATGGTGAAAAGTTAAAAAAAAAAGAATAATTTCAAAAAGATGAAAAAGAAGAACACAAACTTTGTGACTCTAGCCGACGCATGTGCATCGATCGATCGGACGGATCACCGTGACAAATATAGTTGACCACGTGATGTATCGATCACAGATCCCTCATCCTTCGTCATGCTTTCCGACGTCCGTCTTCTGTCAACTTATATATATTTTTTTTAAATTTTGGTGGTAGCGGTAGTTTTGAACGAACTTGACTTTTGAATCATGTCAATCAATAATCGATCTTTTGCATCAGTGAGGGTTATTTTTTGTTGTTTGTTTGTTTTTTCTTTTACTATTTATTTTATTTACCGGATCACAAAACTACTGACGACGATAACAGAGACTGGCGCTGTCACCATCGTGAGTATCTCTCTAACGTCATCTTTATCGGTGAAACTGATGTCGTCTAACAACAGATAAAACCAGCTTGTTATAATATTGGTCGCCATCATAGAACACACATGTTGACATTGAAACCACAGTTTTGTATCGATCAATAGTTAAACAACAATAAAGTCTCCCTTATTCAGTTATTTGAAAAGTTTATAAAAATAGAATAGAGTTAAAAACAAAGAAGACGTATCTAAAATCAAGGCCTTTACTAAACTGTGTGTGCATAAGACACCCCAGGGTGTGACAATAAACTGCATCTGGTGGTGAGGCTTCAGTTCTAGACCTCTGAGATGTATGGAATATCCATTCATTACCATTATTCCCAGCTCCACTCTGATTCGGTGTACTAATCCCTGTTAGAGTCTAATCTATTGGTCAATTAGACCTGGTTTAAAATTCACCAGGACAGTGAAAAAAAAACGACACAAAAGACATGAATATGAACGTATAATGAACACGATTCCCTAATTTCGAAGCATAAAATAATCCTAGATGGGTTATTATGCCGTTAAAACAATCAATTCTTGTTTGTAGTAGTACTCTGTTGCAGAGAAAATAAAACTTCAATAAACTATTTTTGAGACATAATTTTAAAAACAAATATCTAGTTTATGATGTATAAATATGAAATGAATGGTTGAAGGTGTGGTTAGGCTGTTAAAAACTCTTTTTGTCCAGAATTAATCCACCTGAAAATTAAATAAATTCAATCAAATCTTGATTGAAGTGAGTAATCAGTCTCTCTGTGCGTCTTACTGACTATGAACTTGTCAATTTTGTCTCTAATTTGTCACACTTACCAGATGTTTAGGGTTTCCCTGAAAGGAATCCACCTACGATGTTCCCATACCCTTACAGAAAGAGACAATCCTTCAAATACTTTTTCTCTGAATTACTGTCCATCAGTCTAAAAATGGGCATTCAGGCGTGTCGAATGTCGTTTGTGTTGTTGATCAAAAACGGACATCAAACGTTTTCTATTACACAGGACAACGTTTCTTTCTTGAGACTGGACAGATCGAGCCAATAGGATTAGTGGACTTCCCGACAATCTTTCTCTTTAACATTTGAGGCTTCAATATTTAAAGACCGGAAATCGAAATATAGTTTCTTACAATTTAACGAATGCAATTATTTGGTGGCCTGAATGTTGAGTATTAGGATAAATAAAGCGATGAATGCAAGTATATTGTAAAGTTTGGAATATGTGATATCTGCTTTGGTGATGGTGGTAATAATAATAATGATAATAATAATAAAGAGCACTCACCAGCATCCAAGATAGCGTCGATGCATCGATACAACTAGAAGACTACATAAAAAAGCGCAGAAGATCAATTGCAGCTACCAGAAACAATACAGACAACACAAGCGTCGAAAGAATAAAAATAACAGGAAAAGAATAAAGAAAGGAAAAACAGCTGTATGGATATTTCAAGCGACCAACAAACTGAATCTCGTACAAGAAAACTTGCACGTGGCTAAGAAATGGAAATCTTATGAGAGAAACTGAATCTCTTCTGATTGCAACACAAAACAACACCATAAGTTTGTCAAAAAAAGAATAGATAAGACGCAACAAAATAGCCGATGAAGATTATGTGGTGCTAAAGACGAAACGATCAGTCTCATAATAAGCGAATGCGGTAAACTAGCGCAAAAAGAGTATAAGACTAGACACGACTGAGTAGGCAGGGTGATTCACTGGGGATTGTGCAAGAATTTGAAATTTGAACGAACAAATTGTATAAAAACTATCCAGAATCCGTCGCAAAAAATGAGACGCACAAAATTCTTTGGGATTTTGAGATTTAAACATATCTAACCCAGGCCAGACGACCAACCCTAATGATAGTCAACAAAAAAAAGAGGACCCTCGAATAGTGGACTTAGCTATTCCAACTGGCAGAGTGAAACTGAAAGAAAGCGAAAAGAGAGATAAGTACTTAAAATGGCTTGAGAACTGAAATAGCAATAGAACACGAAAGTGACAAACAAATTATAATTGGTGCTCTCAGTACAGTCACCAAAGAATTTGTAAAGGAACAGGAGGACTTGGAAATAAGAGGACGAATGGAGACCATCCAAATGGCAGTATTGTTGAGATCGGCTAGAATACTAAGAAGAGTCCTGGAGACTTGAGGAGAGCTACTGTCACCCAAAATCCAGTGGAAAACCATCAGCTAATGCTCGTGTAAAAAAACTCTCAAAAGAGTAAAATAATAATAATAATAAAGGTGATCCTTAATAAAAATTCTAAGAATATACAACCAAGATAGAGGAATAAAATTTTGGATTGAGAAATGTGCCGTGCTTATAGTGAAAAAAGGGAGCAGAGAAACAATGGAAGGAACAGAACTGCCCTATCAGGAAAGTGTAAGAACACTTGGAGAAAAACAAAATTACAAATACTTGGAAGCGGATACCATCAAACAAACAAAGATGTAAAGAAAAGTAAGAAAGAAGTAACCCAAAAGAGACAGAAAGCTTCTCGAAATCAAATTCTATTGGTGGAATCTCATCAAAGGAATATTCAGCAGGGTAGTCCTTCTTGGATGATAATCGAGACGATTCCTAAAATGGACAAGGAGGAAACGCAGACAAATGGACCAAAGAACTGGAAAGTTGATGATAATGCAAAAGATTTTACACTTGAGTGATGAGGGATATATCAAGAAAAGAAGTTGGAAGCACATTCAGCAAGCGTTGAGATTTGCGTAGATGCAACAATTCTAGGGTTCGAGAAATAGACAAAAAGAGCAAAGAAAGACCAATTGCAGCATCTTGTAACAACAATGCCAACTAAAGGACAAACAATAAATAAAAATTTAGAAAACAAAGATGGGAAGAAAAACAACTATATGTATACTTCAAGCAACAAACTGGAGAGATTGCACACTAAATAAACTAGACATGGCTAAGATAAGAAAACTTTCAAAGATAAAATCAATGTTTTGATAGCAGAATAAAATTGCTGTTACAAAACCATGGACAAATCCCATAACTCTAACTGTTTTTTTTAATTGGTTTGGATTGGTTCCTTTGTTTAATGGCATATCAACCCTCAAGGGTTAATTAATTTAATTAATTAAAAAGCATCTTCGTAGATGAGTAGCTGCACCATGTAATCTAAAGATGGGGAAAAAGTGACTTCATACCTTTCTAAAGGGTATTAGTCCGAAAGTGAATATAATAGCGTGACTGGAGTTCGAACTCACAACGATGTCGCAGTCCCGTACGTTAATCACAACACTACGAGGACCCCTCGCTTCTTGTAAATATAATCACGAAAAATGCTGTTTGTCAATACGAATTGCGTTAAAAAAGTAATAAGAATGAATTACAGATTTTTCAATCCTAAAAGATTTATGATTTTGAAAAGACATGCCGAGCAAAATAAGTAATCAAGCAACATTAACTAGACCTGTCTGATTATAGGTAGGTGTTAATAGCTGTCTGATTATAGGTAGGTGTTATTATCTCTTTTTGAATTAACCTTTCTCTCTCGCTCTAGATAGATAGATATATGAACTCTGTCAATGCCGCTATTAGAGAGGTAGGAATTCTTCTCGGTCCTCATGCCTTAAAATCATTAAAAAGCATTGAGAGAATCTCACCGAGAATCATGTGTGCTACATTTAATAGCATCCCCAGCACAACAATTGTCTCTTGCTATAATCTCACCAATGCTAGTGATAAAACAAGCATCACCACCTTCGATAACGAGTTATCTTCCCTTGTCCGACACATTAATAAACACAACGTTGTGATCATCAATTAAGGCAAGAATGCTCAAAAAGGTATGGACAGAAAAAATTAATGGTGAATATCTAGCAAAGTTTTCTCTCGAGAATTGGCTTAAGTGCCTAAACATTACATTTTAAAAAAAGGAGGAAGATCTATGGATTTACATTCACCTAAATAACTCTAAAGCAGTACTAGATTATATATTTATAAACAAGAGGTGGATAAATATCGCTTAGAACTGTATGGCATAGACTTTGTTTGAAGGAGAACCTTTCGATCTCAGAATCGACTCAACAAAAATTCACATGAGTCTTAGCAGGAATAAGGATCAAGCTGATAAAGCGTCACAATATGACTGGTCGTTATTTAATAATAGTGACAATCAATATCGGGTAAATGTAAGAAACAATTTTCATACTCAGGAGACTTGCCCCGTCGGCTGGGGCTGTAGAATACATCGACTGCATCTCTGCAATGAGTGTCCTGATATGACACTAAACAATCTGATGGTGAGGCTCCAGTGATACTGGAACTTTGGGGAATGCGGAGCACCACTTCATTGCCATCGCTCTCAGGTCCACTCTGGCCCGGAATAGTAGCACCTGATAGGTTCCTATCAATGGGTTAAATAGAACTAAACTGCATACTTATGCTAAACTGAATTGTTTGAATTAGAAATGTTTGATTAAACTGAATTGCTTGAAATAGAATTTTTTTTACAAATAAACTGTGTACTTACATTTAAACTGCGTGCTTATGCTACACTGAATTGTTTGAACTGGAACTGTTTTTGACATTGAAACTCTACTCACTCTAAACTGAATTGTTTAACATAGAACTGTTTTGACATTTAACTGTGTGTAAACAAAATCTACACTTATACTAAACTGAATTAGCTGAATTAGAACCGTTTAAATAAACTGAATAGCTTGAAATAGAAACATTTTGACATATAAACTGTGTACTCATGCTAAACTGAATTGTTTGAAATAGAACTGATTATTTTCATAAAAATGGATTTGGCATTAAATAACCTACAAATGCCATAAAAACCAACCGACCAACCAAATCTTCAGGAGACATCTGAATGACACACTCTTAACAATGAATAGGAAAACCTTTGTTCCCGTCCATTTAAAAGCAACTGTGCATACCAACCAAATCAAGAGCTGAATGTTAAGTTCTTTGGGAGTCGATAGCAGAGAAAGAAAAACTAGATCACATGAACAAAGCATCCTAACCGAAAAAGAAAAACCAAGAAACACCAATGTACAGTAATTTAAGAATGCTTAGAGAGAACTGAGTTATACACATCAAAAAGAATAACTGAAACACATTCAAGGCCAAATCAATAAAATCAAAAATTCAGTAGAAAACAGACACGATTTTCTGATCATATAGTAAATAAAATAGGTGGAAAGAAAAGCATCTCGAGAACAAAACTAAACTCTGCCAGCCAAGAAGAAAGACTTCAGAAGTGAAAAGAAAATTTCAAAAATCTGCTTGGAAACCTTTTTGAAACCACTGATAAACTTACAGAAAACTTAAGAGACAACCAGACATCAAATTGGACATTTCATAGAGTAAGAACTTGATACAGCGCTGAAAAAAAAAAAATAATAAAAGCAGAAAAACTCAAAAGTAAATTCTCTTTTATTTAAAAAATACCAGATTTAATGCCGAAATTTAATTAATTTTTTACATGTTCGATTACTGTATTTTTAGAATTCCATTGCATTTTTAATACACTTTATTCTGTTAAATAGTACCACCACTGTTCTTCTAGAAGGATGGCTTTGATATTTTATAATCTGCGGAGGTTGATATGCAATAAACAAGAAAATCGAACCAAACTTTATATACAAAACTTACAAACACACATTCTGCGCGCATTCATACAGTTATTTTCTAGCTTTTTCTTTGTCTTCCTTCCTACTTTTTATAGTGTATATTTTATGACAGTCTCTTCATTTTAATTTCTATTGATCTCCGGTCTGGGCGAGCTTCGGAGTTGAGTCGGCAACAAGTTTATCTTTGCTACCATCGGTCGATATTCAAGGCTGATAAAGTAAAGATTTGGAAAACACATTCGATAATTCAACTTGTTTCCACTTAAAAGATTGTGCAAGGTCAAGCTTCTTCTTTTTCTTTTAGCTGTCATTCCTATTGTGCAGCACCATTTTTTTTAAAAGACATACTGAATGTATGTGATTAAATTCCTTATATATATATATATATATATATATATATGTATATATGTGTGTGTGTGTGTGTGTGTGTGTGTGTATTTGTAGTGAACTTCATATATATATATATATACACACACACACAAAATGTATATATATATATATATATATATATATATATATATATATATAGCTAGGATACTTATAAAAGTCCTGGAGATCTGAGGAAATTTGCTGTCACACAAACTTCAATGAAAAACCGCTAGTTAGTTTTGGTATGAAAGAAGAAGAAGAAGAAGAAGAAGAAGAAGAAGAAGAAGAAGAAGAAGATGCTGGTGATACTAATTTTAATTGGTGCTCTTTGTACAGTCACCAAAAGGTTGGTACAGATACTAGAGGACTAAGAAATAAGAGGGTGAGTGGAGACCATCCAAAATACAGCATTAAAGATATCGGCCAGAATACTGGGAAGAGTCCTGGAGACTTAAAGAAACTTGCTGTCGCTCAAACTCCAGTGGTAAACCATCACTTAGCGCTCACCAAAGAAAATAATAAGAACAACAACAACAAAAGATTGACAAATACTGAAATCTTATCAGAAAGCGGAAAAACTGTAGAACATGAAGATGGTGGTGATACCAATCATAGTGCTCTTGGAACGATCCCCCCACCCCAAGCCAGGAAAAGAAATTGAATAACAGTAGATCAGAAGAATCAAAACCATTCAGAACTGAGTACTGTTAAAATCAGCTCGGATACTGAGAAGTGTTCTTGCGACTTGAAATTTGCTGTCACTCAGACTTTAGTGAAAAATCATCAGTTAAAACTAGGGAGAAAAAACTCACTCGCTATAAAATAAATATATGAAAGTATTTGCCAAAAATAAAAAAAGAACTAGAAAACCTTACATAACCTAAAAGAATAGAACATAAGTTTGCATTAAAAATGTGCCATGCTGATAATGATAAAGGGTAAAAGAGAAACAACGGAAGGAATAGAACTACCAAATCAAAAAAGTTTGAGAAAACTTGGGAGGAAAAAGAAAATTACAAATACCTTAGAATATTGGAAGCACACATAATTAAACTGAGATGAAAGCAAAAATATGAAAAGCGTAGCTTAGAAGAACAAGAACATTTCTCGAAATGAAACTATTGTAGAAATCTCATTAAAGGAATAAACATCTGAACAGTCCACTTTCTGAGATACTCTAAACCATTCTTAAAATGGACACGGGAGAAATTCAAACAAATAGACCAAAAGACAAGAAAATTAATGAAGATGCGTATAACCTTACATTTGAGAGATGATAGAGAGACGAGGTATTAAGAAACGGGTGAAGTGGACTCGCCAGCATTGAGATTTACGTAAATGCGGCAATTCGAGTACTCGGAGATTCCTAAAAAAAGAGCAAAGAAAAACTAATTACAGCAGACAGTAAATATGTTCAAGCTGAAGACAATCAGTTACTCAATCAAATCTGCAGAACAAAGATTGGAAAGAAACAACTGTATGGATACTTCAAGCGACAAACTGCAGAGATTACACACAAGAAAACCCCGACATGGCTAAAACCTTTGGAAAGAAAATAAATTTATTTTAACATCAGAGCAAAATAATGTTATAAGGACCAATTATATTAAAGCGAAAACTGTTAATAGACAAGAGAATAAGGAGCGTTGATAATGTGGAGATTAAATTGTTAATAACATAATACAGGTTCACGTGGTGTAATGGTTATCGTCGTAGGAAATGGACACGGCGACACGAGTTCAAATCCTCGACGAGACTGATTGCATTTCATAGCACTAATACCCTTGGGAAAGGTATGAATCCTATTACTCTCCCCCAGCTATGGGTAAATAGCAGGGTAGACTAGGCTCTTCAGCCTTGGTGAGGCAACTAGTCTAGGAGAAGGAAAACTCTGAATGTTAAACTCCGCATAAAAAATTGACCTTGTGTCATATCCTGCCCGAGCGGTGGGGGTTGGTAAATATGATATGATAACATAATACAGCAAACTAGCACAAAAGGAACACAGGACAAAGCAACTAGGAGGGAAAGGGTACCTACTGGCAATTGTGCAAGAAATTAGAATTTGACCATGTTGACAAATGCTACGTGCATTAACCAACATCTTTCAAAGAAAATTTCTCTGGGATTTCGAGATACAAATGGTTCACTTAATCCCGGCCAGTAGGCCATACATGGTGTTAATTAACAAGAGAGAAAGAATTTATTATCTAGTGGATTTTACTATATCACTGGACCAAAGAGAGAAAAATGAAAAAAGAAGAAGGAAAATATCGAAATATTCTTGAACCTTGCCAGTGAACTGAAAAAGCTGTGGAACATGAAGGTAACACCAATAATAACTGGAACACTAGGAACAGTTCCCAAGGTCTTCGAAAAGAAACTGGAAGAATTTGAAATCAGGGGAAGAATCGAAACTATCCTGACAAACGCGTTGTTCAGATCGGCTAGAATACTTAGAAGTGACCTGGTTATAAAGATAGTTCGTTTTAAAGCCTATAATCTTAAAATTACAACCCTACTACAATTCTCCCGTTACTCAGTGTTTCACGTGTCACCATAAGCATCAGATGAAAAACTGAGTCTCTTGTGACTTGACATTCATACTAATTTTACAAATTGATAACGTTATACAAGAAGAGTACACGGGACAAAAACTTTCTTTTTACTGAACTAAGGATATATATATATATATATATATATATAGGATTGATTTCTTTGTTTAATGGCATATCAACGTTCGTGGGTTATTCAATGCCAAAGCCATCCTTCTAGAAGAACAGCAGTGGTGCTATTTAATCCATAGCTAGGAGGATAAGGGGGTTCATACCTTTTCCAGGGGTATTTGCCCGAAAGTGAACGTAATTTCGCGACGCGTTTGAACTCGCTTACTACGATTCCACAGACTATCGCTTTAACCATTACACCCTTATATATATATATATATATATATATATATATATATATATATATATATATATATATATATATATATATATATATATATATTATAATTCATATATAGGGTTAGTAAATCCGAAATAGGGAACAGTTCAATTAGGATAAATAAAATATTGAAATCTAGAATATTTAATTATTCCTGGTAAAGAGCTCAGTGTAAATAAAATCCACATAACAAATAATAGTTTTTCAAAAAAAAAAAAAACCAATATTCGGTCACATTAGGATAATAGATTTATTCAAATGTGGGAATAGACTTAAAAGGAATCATTCAAATAGATGCTCGGCTAATTAACATAGAGAAAAATATATATGAAAAAATTCCCATGCAGAGCAGAAAATATGATTGATAACAAGAAAATTTCTTTTCCTATCCTCTCTGATAAAAAGTAATTACAAATACTATATATATATATATAGTAAAAGTAAAGTTGGCAACCACAGTCGAGGGCGACCAGAAGGCTCCCTTTTCAATAGTTACGAGACCGAGGTGTAGGGGAGAGCACTACTCCTTTCCCTGGATTGCTCCACTTTACCCTTGATACGTACCTTATATTGCCGAGTGTTAATCAATGGTCTCCCGGACCATTGGCGAACACTCTACCCACTAAGCCAATGAGCCGATATATATCATTCCGACGGGGGTTTTTTCACACCAGATGATACAATTTGCAAATGAAAATTTTATACAAGGTAATATGTAGGAAAAAATTCCATAAAAATGAAAAGATTCGTATTGGTTGAAAATAATCAATCAACACTGCAATGCCAAGTCAAAAGAAAGACCACAGACAGAATACCTTACGTTAAACGCAAGCGTGCTCAATACACAAAGTAGACCAAACTATATATATATATATATATATATATATATATATATAGAGAGAGAGAGAGAAACAATATATATATGTGTGTGTGTGTGATTGAAAAGACTTGTGTGACACATTAACCTCTAGATAAATAAATTTACTAACCAAGCAGTTATGGCTAATTTGAAACATACTCCTCTCAGGTTACCTCCTGAACAAAAAGTATGTTGAAAACACTTTAAGAATCTTGGAGAGCAGAAAATAATTTCCATTCACAGAATGGATACCCTTTTTCACCAGTGCATTTCTTGTCTCATATCAACACTCTTAAAAACCAATGAAAAACTTTTTATAAAATCTTTTTTGCAAAAAAACATTTGTTCTGACGAAGAACAAAGAATGATAGCTAAGAATGATAATAAAATAAACCAAAAGAAATATACATATAAATATTTGGCTTATCACTTTTCATCTAATATATATAAGTTTTTATAGTCATCCACAGACAGACTGTTTCATTCTGTCAGAACTCTTCAGTGTGGCTAGACACGCAGGACGCTCGAAGCCGGGATCGAAACCCGTCCAACTTTACGTTAGACTGTGTTTATATTTAATAGCATGGATGCTTATATGAGACCACTGGTTTCATGCCGTCTTTATACGACAATCATCTGGCAGAAAAATTTTCTGCCTAATGATTGTCATATAAAGACGCTATAAAACTTGAGGTCGAAGATAAGAATCCATGATATTAAATATATATAAAAAATTTTTTATTTATTATTATATTATATAATAGCTCTATCACAGATATTAAGCACTCCAAATTATAACACATTTGGTCTGCCACTAACCCACCAAGTGATATAGTGACAACCATATACTGTAGTATATATATATATATCCTAGCTTTGGGTAAATTAGTAGGGTAGACTGGTTTCTCTAGGGCGATCAATCGAGAAGAAGAAAAAACTCCTAATTCAAAATCTGATAAGTGTTGTCCAGGAGAATATGTGGTATATTAGTGCATCATTTTTTTCTAATCATATCATTCAAGAAGTGTGGCTGGTTCTAGGCAAACTTTCATCTCAATAAACAAGTCATCTGTGTAGGCAGTATTAATTTGGTAAGCGTTTGCTTAGGTGTGACACAAGGCCATATCTTGAATCCGATATGTCGATATAGGTAGGATTGTTCATTATATATATATATATACACACACACACACACACACACACATTATATATATATATATATATATAGATATATATATATATAGGAGGTGTATGTTCATATTTGTGTGTGTGCAGTTTTCTATTTATTTGTCTGTTTGTCCCAAACGCAGGCATATTATGCAGATCTAATAATTATAGCATAATTTCGTTCAGAAGGCAAAAAGAGATCGACTCAGCACTCTTTTCCCCATTGGGCAATTACTTCTTTCTTTCACGTCATCGTTGTAGTGTGATCAATTCAACTGTACTTGTGCATTTTGCTTAATCGGACTAAAGGCAGAAAATGAGAGTATCGTTCCCACTACTCTCAACTCATCCTCTTCTTCCTTTTCCGTCTTCATCGACTTTCACGCGGATTTTCTTCCGACGGGTCTTGCAATCTATTAACTGTATTCCCTATTTTTAAAAGAGCGTTCTGAGAATGACACTTAACTGGATCTGATGATGAGGCACCAGTTTTCAAGATCTGGGGAGTGTGGAGTACTCTTTCATTGTCACTACTCAAAGTTCCGCGCAGACCCACAGTACTTGTACTTGTTAGGGTTCAAATATAACTCAGACCTGTTTGAAAATTTTGGGTATTCGATACGACCTGGTGCAAAAAAAAAAAGATACATAAAAATATAAATATGAACATAAAATAAACACGATTCTCTAACATTTTGTTATAAAATTAACCTGGACAGTTTGACATGCCGATAAAAATCAAATAATGAGATTTTCTCTTAGAGTCTTGTGCTTCTATTTCACTTAATTCCTCCCTCATTTGTCATTACACTTTCTTCTCCCTCCTTCTCTCTTTATATATATATATATATATATAGTATTCAGCCGTTTAGTTAGCGTTCAAAAAACTAGACGGCAATTACACAAGAATGTTGAGAGCAATATTGAACAGGTCCTGGCGACAACATCCCAGAAGACACCAACTATACGGCCACTTGCCTCCCATACAAGTTAGACGAACCAGACACGCAGGACACTGCTGGAGAAGCAAGGTCGAACTCATCAGAGATGTACTCTTATGGACCCCCGCATATGGCCAAGCCAAAGCAGGACGACCAGCACGAACATACATACAGCAGCGATGTGAGGATACGGGATGTAACCCTGAAGACCGGCCAAAGGCGATGAATGATAGGGAAAAGTGGCGAGAGAGGGTCAGCGATATCCGTGCTAACGGCACGACAGGATGATGATGATGATGATGATATAGTATTCATTTTTTCAATCGTTCTGTTCATATTAGCCGCCCTGGGTTTTGCAGTAAATCACCAAATCCTTCAATACTTTTCTTTATTATCATCTCAAAAAACACCAAAATTTCACAGAATAACAATTAATATCGTAATTATTGTTTGTGAAAATTATAGAATCTAAAACAACTTAGATAAAAAGTTATACCTACTTTTTCTGACGAAACTATGCCGTTCTGAAAGTTATGGCCGCCACTGTATATATTTGAAATGTTCTTGTTTCGGAAAAATAGACATCCTTTCGTAATCTAATAACTTGACAAATTCTCGTTCAAACGATCTTAAATTTTTACATCAGTGGAAACAATTAAAAATTCTCTGTTTAATGTTTGCTGGTTTTTCTTTTCCAGTATTTCTATACCTAAATAGAAAAAAACAAACTATGTGATGAGTTGAATGAGAATTGATCGAGTTATTAGATTAGGAAATTATATCAAATTTTCTTAAACATTATATATATATATATATATATATATATATATATATATATATATACGAGGATCATTAAATAACTTTCCAGATTTTTTCATATGAGCACTTTTATTGATAGTACACACACGAAACTCTAGTCCCTTTCGAAGTAATCTCCTCCGGCTGCAATGCACTTCTTGTACCGTTCCAAAAACCTTTGGAAGACCCCATGGAAGTTCTCTTGTGTGAGCGTGTCAATGACCTTCGTCACGGCCTCTTTCGTCTCCTCAATTGTCTCATAACGACAGCCTCTTAACTTAGGGAATAACCAAAAGTCACAGGGAGTAAGGTCTGAACTATAGGGACGCTGAGGAACTGTCTTGATGCTCATCTTGGTCAAATAGTCTGTGACAAGGATGGAGTTGTGGAATGGTTCATTGTCCTGATCGAAATGCTGCTGACCCGATTTGAAAAGTGCTGGCCTCTTCCGACGGAATCTCTTCATGAACTCCCTTAAAACCTCAACATAGTAACCCTAACCCTAACCCTTTGGCCAATCAACTCTGGTGTTCTGACTTCCTTACTCCTCCCACACCTCTCATCACAGACACCCTGCCTTCCTGGAATCTCTTATGCCACTCTAAAACTGATGCTCGATTCATGCAAGATGGCCGAAAAGCAGTCTGAAGCATTCCATACGTTTCTGTGGCATTTTTTCCAAGTTTAAAACAGAATTTTATTGCATATCGTTCTTCCTCACGTCCAGATTGTATTTTTGAAATTCACCAGCTGTGACAATCAGGCTTTAGTAGGGTATATTAATATTCCTGTTGTAGCTGTTCATTCGAACCTGAAATCATAAAAATTGGTCAGTCATCTCATAAGATGTATAGCAATAACATAGTGAATTTTCTTGAGTTTACGACAATCTTAAATGCCTGTACAAAAAATGTCTGGAAATCTTTGAATGCACCACGTATACATATAAATATAGATATGTGGGGGGTAAGTTGTCGCAATTTTAAGTCATTAATTTCATGAATGTGCTTTTTTTCAGTTTTTAACTTCTGTGTCGTAAACGAGTATCAGTTAAAAAAAAACAAACCCTGAAGCATCGTAAGTACAATTTTCCAAAGATCACACCCGCCACACAATTTATGTACAATCTTTTTCTATTAACCCCCCTACTCTTATCCACACGCCTCTGTTATCTTTAAATTTTACCTTTTTACGAGAATTAAGAATAAGCCCCAACGCTCTACATTCACCTTACCGACTAAATTCACTCTAAACTTTTCTATAATCATGTATTCATCACACAACATCAACACAAAACATATAACTATTAAATAACAATCCCAAGCGCTCAACTATCACCCATAACACTCAAACCCGCCATCTGTTTCCTTAAACAATTTCCTTTATTTTTCAATGACAACACCTTACTCCACAGTTATAATCATCATCGTACATAAACACACTATTAGTGTAACCCCTTTATTATTTTATCACGCAATACCACCAAAGAGATCTTTAGTATATAATATTTACGCAACATTTCACCAATTTATTATTATTTATCATTATACCCTAGCCCAATTCCCTCCCCAAAATATTACATCAACATATTAATCCCAGTACAATATACCCTTACTAATATCCATTGTGATTCTAGTCTATCATAATACAACCGTTCAAATACGCTTAGAAATCAAATCTTTATTTATTTATTCATTTTCCTCGACATACAGGGATGATGTTTTGTTCCATAGCTATTGTCACCCACATAAATAGAAATAAAATAATGTAACGAAATATTAAGATACACTCAAGAATTCATATTCGCTTACTCAACGCGCAGCGTTTCTAGCCTGCCTTAACCTCATCAAAACACGCATCCATACATAACTATGACACATACACGCATACGCACACTCCCTCATACACTCACACACTTACAGCCACACGTAAACTTTCATACGATATCCCAACGGTTTTTTTTGTCTGTATTTTTTCGTATTTTTTCGATTTTCGATTCATTCCATTTTCTTAACTGCCTGTATATATAAAAGCACTTATGGATTTTCTCTGTACTTTACATGCAAAAAGACAAATACTCTAACTCCGAGTAACATTTGAACATGGACAAGAGAAACCAATACTATTGGACTTGATAAGAAAATGAAAATCTAAGTTAGATTAAGGATAAAATAATTTTGAGATTTTTTTTTTAATAATGAAATATTTAGGGAAAAAGAGAAATAAAAGAGAAACGGAATGTTGAACTAGGGAAATCCTCTCCACCTTTGGCTGAGTTCAAATAACAATATATTGTCTTTTACTATACTGTCATTTTTAAATGCATGAATGACATTTTTTAAATGATATTTTTTAAATGATATTTTTTTAAATGATATATTAAAAAATATATCATTTAAAAAAATATCATTTAAAAAATATCATATTAAATGATATTTTTTAAATGATATTTTTTGAATGATATTTTTTAAATGATATTTTTTTGATATTTTTTTGATATTCTTTAAATGATATTTTTTTGATATTTTTTAAATGATATTTTTTAAATGATATTTTTTTAATGATATTTTTTAAATGATATTTTTTTGATATTTTTTTGATATTTTTTAAATGATATTTTTTTGATATTTTTTAAATGATATTTTTTTAATGATATTTTTTAAATGATATTTTTTTAAATGATATATTTTTTAAATGATATTTTTTTAAATGATATATTTTTTAATTATTTTTTTAAATGATATTTTTTAAATGCATGAATAATATTTTTTAAATGCATGAATGATATTTTTTATTTGTAAAACCACTGCTTTAAATGCAAAAGAAAAATACTGTAATTTCAAGTCACAGTGTAAGATGGTCCAGAAAAGTTAATACCATTAAACTTTATGAGAAATTGAAAACCTAAGTTTGCGTAAAATAGAATGCCTATAAGGATGCACTGTACCATATATAAGGACTCCGATGAAAATTCAAAATAAAGTAATTTTAGACTTTTTGCTAAGTTTAAACGGGGATATTAAATATTACAATACTGGCAATAGATGGACGCTAGCAACTGCATCTGCATGGAAAAATTCCACGATAGGAGGTGTAGGTATGATTATAAGACAACGAGCCCTAATATTACTAAATAGCATTGAGTAAATACAACCGAAAATGATGGTAGGTACTTTTAATGGCAACCCCAGCGCAACAATCATCTTCTGCTACAGCCCTACCAATGTTAGTGAAGAAACTGACCACATCGCCTTTTATAATGAGCTATCCTCCCTTGTTCGTAGCATCTCGAAACACAACACTCACGTCATTGGTGGTGACATGAATGCCCAAATTGGTAAAAACGTAAACCACAAATTCAGCTTACACAACTCGTCAAACAGAAATGTGGAACATCTAACAGATTTCCCGCTAAAAAATATAACATGCCTCAATACAAAATTTCAGAAAAGGAGGGAAAACTATTGACCAGCACCTACGCAAATAATAGTAAAGCGCCGATAGATTACGTCTTTATAAATAAGAAATAGAATAAGGCATTCAATTGCGAGGCATATTCCTCTTTCGAGGGAGTGTCCTTCGATAACCGAATTGTCACGGCAAAGATACGACTGACCCTAAGAACAAATACGGCCCGGACAACTATCACTGTACACTATGACTGGTCCCTGCTTAATAACAGGGATATTAGAGATAAATATGCGTTAACACTAAGAAACAAATTCAATGCACTATTGGAGAAGACAAAAATACATACACCGAAAGACGAATAAGATGACTGACCAATTTTTATGATTTCAGGTTCAAATGAACAGCGACATCGGCTATTGGAATACACCCTACTAAATCCTGATTGTCGCAGATGGTGAATTTCAAAAATGCAATCTGGACGTGAGGACACATTAGAAGAACATTATGCAATAAAATTAAGTTTTAAACTTGGAAAAAATACCACAGAAACGTATAGAATGCTTCAGACTGCTTTTCCACCATTTTGCATGAATAGGGCGTCAGTTTTTGAGTGGCATAAGAGAGTCAAGGAAGGCAGGGAGTCTATGAGGGATGATGTGAGGTGTGAGAGGAGTAAGGAAGTCGGAACACCAGAGTTGATTGGCCAAACGTTTAGAGTTAGGGTTAGTATGTTGAGGTTTTAAGGGAGTTCAGAAGGAGATTCCGTCGGAAGAGGTCAGCACTCTTCAAATCGGGTCAGTGGCATTTCCATCAGGACAATGCATCAGTCCACAACTCCATCCTTCTCACAGACTATTTGACCAAGATGGGTATCAAGACAGTTCCTCAGCCTCCCTATAGTTGAGACCTTGCTCCCTGTGACTTTTGGTTATTCTCTAAGCTCAGAGGCTGTCGTTATGAGACAATTGAGGAGACGAAAGTGGCTGTGACGAAGGTCATTGACACGTTCACACAAGAAGACTTCCATGGGGCCTTCCAGAAGTTGTTGTAATGGTACAACAAGTGCATTGCAACCGGAGGAGATACTTTGAAGGGGACTAGAGTTTCATGAGTGTACTATCAATAAAAGTGCCCATATTAAAAAAGTTTGGAAACCTATTTGATGATCCTCGTTATATATATATATATATATATATATACACACACATTAGGGTAGGTCGATTTTGGAACTGTAAAAAGAATAATGCGGTGAAAGTTGCAAAATAACATCAGAAATTACCCTACGAAATTTTTTTTTTGCAAAAGTTTGCATTTTTTTGCGAAATCGCATTTAAAGACATAATATTTTGTGATTTTAGTCGTGATATCGGTGACGCTGGAAACCTGTATCCATAAAATTAAAACTGAGACTAAAGGAAAATTGAATAATAAATTTTGTTAAATAATTGAAATTTTTAAGTTTATTATCCATTTTCATATTATGTTAAATTAAAGGACTAAAAACAAAAATAAGATACATTAAAATATATAGTTTAAAATACAAATAACGACTTACTAAACCTCGTTTGATTAACTGGATATTTTTTCGGATTTCACCGGTGGTAAATATCTCTCCCTCTGTTTGTTTATGTTTTTTACCCTTATAATTAACGCAAATATGTATATTTCGCAAAGTAGACATACTATTAAAATATTCAAACATTTTATAATTATTGTAATTTATTTATATTTTAAAATTTAGTGTTTTTTTAAGTGAAAAGTCGGTTTACGAGTTAATTTTGGAACTAAACTCTACAGTACTGTGGTTTGGTAATTAAACATTATTACTATTTTTTATGAATTTCGAAATTTATTTACAATTTTTTTAAAAACATCTTCATGTATTTTCTGACAATATATATATATATTCTTTTTACAGATATTTTAATTAAAAAATGGCTCGAAAAAACACGGGAGTTTTCACTCGAAGTAAAGGTGCAATTAGATTTTCAGGCTTACCATCACCATTGGATAAAACTGAGCCACCAACTTGTCGACAAATAATTCAATACAGCTATTTTTTAATGAACACTTATCCCTACCTTTCTTGTTTAGGTATTTCTAAATTAATAGCAAAGGACGTGATAGATATTTGGAAGGCTGTCAACCCTCGTTTGTCTTTGTTAAAGGAAATTAGTGTTGTCAACAAGGTGAAAATTCTATGCTTTCAGACGGCAAAGCAAATATATAGGAAACATCTACCTGCTGCCCAAACAAAATTCCGGGAGGAAATGTTGGATACACTGTTTGATATATCATCATGTTCATGTAACCTACCCATTTTAAGTTGTGACAATATTAATGTCAAATGCACCAAAGAAAATTGCCATACTAAGCACATCAGCTGCACTTGTCCTCTGACAAAAAAGCTAACAAAAAAGTATGAAGATATCCCCACCAATAGCTTCAACATCATATGTTCAGGGTGATTCTTCCCATTCTTACTCATCTTCTCCAAGTGATGAAACAGGATTATAAACAGCTAGATAGTCCTCTCCAAGTGCCTTATAACCTCACAAAAAATCCAAGGTATGCTGTTGAGTTAGACAAGGGTGATATATCTTCTAATCTTGGAGCCAGCCTTGCCCATGCCTTGCTCTTGGATTTGAGGGCTATTGGCCTTTTTATCCCTAATATAGATATAAAGAATATCTATATGGATAAATGTAAAATAGAGCAAAGGCTAAAGTGAAAACAAATGCCTATGAAAAGCACAATGAAAACGTGGAGAATCTTCTTTGTATAGGAGTTGATGGGAGGACAGACAAAGACACACTACACTACAAGGAATCAGTGGAGGAAAATGGAAGTAAAATTCTGAAAAAAGCCAAAGGACCTGAACGCCACCTGACAATCACAAAGGAGACACCAAATGAGAGTATATATTTGACTCACAGGGTTCTTCCTGATACTGGTGCAACTGGTACCGTTCTTGCGAAGCAAGTGGCTGATGTTTTGGAGAAATTTAAATGTTTGAGCATTATTAAGGCTGTCCTTGTTGACAACACAAATGCAAATACAGGCTGTGAAGGTGGACTTGTTACACTTTTAGAAAAAAATAAAAAGAAATCTTCACACTATTGTTTGCTCCTTACATCAAAATGAACTTCCATTTAGAGCTCTATTCAAACATTTAGATGGCACCACAAAAAGCCACACTACATTCAATGGTCCATTGGGTAAATTATGTGCAAATGATTGCCATCATTTATCCCAAAAATCTTTCAGCTGTTGAGAATCCCCAGGAGTTTCATTTTGGAATGAACGATATGGATAGCCTTAGTAGTGACCAAAGACTACTCTATGAATATACAGTTGGTATTTCTAGAGGTAAGGTGGACCCTAGATTTGCATCGTGGAAAATTGGTCCATTAAACTAGGCAAGGTGGTAAACTTTGGCCATTAGGCTCATGTGACTATGGACTCGTGGGGCATATCCACAGAATCTTTCGACCAAACTATTTAGTTTGATAAATTTTATTGTGAATGTTTATGCTATTAGCTGGTTTGATATAAAAAAAAGTAACAAGTTCCATCACCAGAAAATTTATATTTACAATATGATTGACAGGATACGAAAGCAACCAATTGAGGTTCAAAGGATTACATTAAAAAACCTCCAATATAATGCCTTTGCATTACTTCCAAAGAATGTTTTATTTTCAGTGGTGAAATTTGATGAACCCGAAGTGAGAGAAGAGGGTTTAAAAAGAATTTTGACCATTAGGTAAGTTAATATTTATTCATACAAAACTGATTGAAGTACTTGTGCCAATTTATTGAAACATTTTAAAGATTACATCTGATTTCACCAAATATTATTAAAGCAGAACAAATTGCATTTAAAAATTAAACTCAAATTATTTTAATATTCTTTCAGAAGAGGGAAGCCAGTCAAGAAAAGATTTAAAAAGATCCCAATGATCAACTTTAAAGCTGTGCACTGGACTGATTTAATTGATTTGTCAGTAAATGGAGTCTTTGAGCCACCACTCACACTAGACTTTTCTGACAATGAATAACAGAATTCATTATTAACTGGTGAAAAGATTAACTTGCCAGATTTCCCTTCACATTCCCAAGGTGTGGAACGGGCAGTTAAGTTAGTAACGGAGGCTTCTCAATCCGTGTATGGCTTTGAAGCAAGGCACCAGCTCATACTTGCAAAAGTTTTGTGCCAACAATTGAGACCAGCGTTTTCCTCTAAGGGCTCATATATGGAACTATTTGAATCCATATATTAAAAATTATTAAACAATTATTTGTTTTTCCATATTTGTTTGTTTGTTGTATTTCAATACATATCAGGAAAAAAAATTTTCTTCAATATATTCGAATATTACTGCTTGAATAATAGCATTTCAAATTCGACACAGGTAAAGCAGGGTGGGGTAGGGGTTCAATTTTCAATTTGAAGTTTTGTTATAATTTATTTATTATATTTCCATAAAATAAAATAAGAGTTCCTAATTTAAATACTGAAATTGTTTGGTTTTTACATCAATATTTAGGCCAAATCTGGAAAAATCGAGGACTTTTCAGTCCGTGTTTATTCAAAATCTTTCATGCCAAATTAGCAAAAAACCGTTGAAGATTCAGATCTAATTTTTGGTATGAGTATTTAATAGGTATATACACAACTTTCAGTGCATTATTCTTTTTGATATTTAAAAAAAAAAAAATGAAAAATCAACCTACCCTAATATACATGTATATATACACATATATATATATATATATATATATATATATGTGTGTGTGTGTGTGTGTGTGTGTGTGTGTGTGTGTGTGTGTAAATAAATAAATGTGTATATATTTCCAAATTTTGAAAAAAAAAAGAGAACATTTTTTCAAAACTTAAAGGAAAGAGAAAATAAAAAAGAAGGAATTTTTTTTTAAAATGACAAAAAAAATCTGAAAAAAGATAAAAAGTTAAAAATAAGGAAAAAAATGAGAAAAGAGGGAAAAGAAATAGAAAAACGGATAAAGAAAGGAAAGTAAATAAGAAAGAGAGAAGAAATAAATACAAATGGAAAAATAAAATAAAAAGGAAAAGTGAGAAAATGTAGAAGAAAACTTTAAAAAAAGAAAAGCCAAGGGAAAAAAATTTAAAGAAAATTTTGCTAAAATTACAAAACCATAAGATAAAAAGATAAAAAAAGAAGTAAAACATAAAGAAGGGAAAAAGTAGAAAAATAAGAAAAGTGTAACAGAAGCTTGAAATAAAGAAGAAAAAAGAGAGGAACAAAATTTTTGAAAAAAGGAAAAGACGGGGAAAATTTAAAAAATGAAAATCGGGATGAATTTTTTTTTTTAAATGAAAAAAAACGGGAGAAATTAGAAGGAAAAAAAGTGAAAATTAAAAAAGAGAAAAAAGAGGGAAGAAATAGACGACAAAATGAAAAAAGAAACAAAGGCAGGATTATAAAGAGAAGGGAAAAGGAAACAAAAACAAAAAAAAAGAAAAAAATGGAGATTTCTTTAGAAAAAAAAAAAGAAGCTGAGTAAGAAGAAATTTTAATAAAGCTAATTAGTTCTTTCAGAAGTTTATGAATACACTTCTTTTCTATGTTTTAATCCGGGCATTCACTTAAATCACTAATCCAAACGACAAGAATTTTTCTTCACCAAGGCAACTAATCCTAAAGGAGAAAAACTAGGAAGCTGGATAATATATTTTTTGCCTTATTAAGCATGTATCCATTGGCTCGAGTGAGGATTAGGGGTAAAAGTGAAGGGAGAGAAAATAAGGAAAACAAAGAAAGAGTGGAAACTTATTTCTAGCAAAGGAGAGAATTACATGCCTTGTTTAACTTCATGAGTGTATGCGTGCCTATGCACATCGAAGAATATTTTGTTGATCAGCTTCTAATACGAGCGGCAAAATCTAAAGATGTAGAATCAGCAGAAATTGTTGTTTAAAGATGGAATTTACTTATGTTTCAGTGTTATCGGCAAAGTGAGTGTATCTAAACAGGTTGGAGCCTCTCGTTCAAAC
Source organism: Sepioteuthis lessoniana (assembly GCA_963585895.1). Classification (NCBI taxonomy): domain Eukaryota; kingdom Metazoa; phylum Mollusca; class Cephalopoda; order Myopsida; family Loliginidae; genus Sepioteuthis; species Sepioteuthis lessoniana. The sequence continues at coordinate 95,126 of CAUZXS010005768.1, read as the reverse complement.
ACACTCATACTACTATCAAATCCAAATTCTGGACAATGTTGTTTACATTTCACTGTCCTTTAATGGCCCTTAGAAAAGCAGAGTAAACTGGTCCTGATATCTTGAGTAAAGGCAACCATTCTAGAACAAAAATTCTGAATTCAAACCCCCAGCTAGTATTGCAGGGTACTTTGGTCTAATGGGGTGGTTAAAATCAGCAACTAGAGTCCTTAAAGCAGTCTCTTTTAGTGTTGTGGCAATTCCAAGGTGTTTAGTGCCCTACTCTTCCTTTGAACGATGTAGGTATTGTGAAAAGGGAAGACGTGAAATATGGGCAATTGCAAGTTTTACTTACATCTTTGTTCATTTCTACAATCCAAGAATATATCCATTGTCTCGAAAACTAACGAACCCCATAACACACACACACACTCACTCTCTCTCTCTCTCTCTCTCTCTCTCTCTCTCAAAAATGATTATGCAAATTGGATATGGGTCAAATCGATCTTTTTAAAAAAATTATTCGTATTTCATTGGACTGTGCACAAAAAAACTCTTATTCAAATACAAATAATTCTTAAATCGAACAAATTGATTTAGAGATAAGACCATAACAAGCACTAATACCACAAGTCACAGTGGACCTGGGAGTAATGACAGTAAGGGCTACTCCACACTCCTTTGATCTCCAGAACTTTTTGTTGTTTGGTGTCTTACCCAGAATACCCCAATTTTTTCTGTGAGGAGTCTTACTCCTCTAAAGGAATACAATGGGCGTATTCTGAGCCTAACCGAATGAATTGATTTTTTTTTTCTGGTAGATGCGACGACTACTTATAGAAATATTCTTTGGTAGCCAAAATATTTCTTTACTTTACAAAGTTCAAAGTCAGAATTAATCGCACGTTAAATGTCATTTATAAGTGTGCATTACAGTCATTGGTCACAAGTCCCGTCATTTGGTTTGGTCGTAGGTGCCCAACTCATGGAATGTGATTGACTTAGGACATCCCTATTTTGTTCTACAACTCATTTGAGTTTAGACTTCTTTCTTCTTGACTGGTTACCATTCCAAGTTTAATGAGCCTAGTCTGCCCAATTATTTACTTATTGCTGGAGGATGAATAGTTGGATTCTTGTCCTACTCAAGGGTATAAGGACAATGTGAAATGTAAATATGTTCGTTCAGGATTTGAACTCGGGTCACCGGATCCACTTCATACGATGATAACCGTTATACCAGAAACGACTTTCATGTCAGTTCCAAAAATCAATAATCAATGAAAAATGGAACGATATTGACTTTTTGGACTCTAAAAAATATTTTTTCAATGAATATCAACGAAATACTTTGGACGTAAACAATTAAAAATGAAAAGACGTTAATTTTTCGGACACTAAGCATTAATCCCGGTTAAAAGCACAGTAAGAGTAACTCGGAGCCAAATTCTTTTAGACCTGATTTTTCCAAGTCAGGTGTATTCAGCGATGACCTGGATGAGATAGTAAATATTCTTTCAGCGAACATTGAGGAAATACATTTAAAATAAATATTCAAAGAGAAAAGACATTGATTTTTTGGACAGTTAATCGTACGTCCCAAGTTAACATATCAACATTAACATAATTAACCATTGTTTACTCTGCCTTTTGTATTTCCCAAGTCCCTGAACGCAAACTTCATTGCAGATGGGTCCTTTTTTCTCGCTTTTCTTTTTATATCTAGTGTATTAAAGGCAGACGGGGGATTCAAAGCTTTATACATTGACCTTCAATCCAAATGTCTCAATTCTTCTTGTCCAGGAAGGTTCCCGAATATCACACAATAGATGTTGCTCAATACTTTATCCCTTTGATCATGTTTCCAAAAATCTTCTTTCTTCTTCTGGTTTATTCTGACTTTTTTTCTTCCTTTTCTTCTGCTTATTTGGATCCGCTTTCAGTATTCATAGATACAGTTTTCTTTGCCGATCAGCGTCCTGATGATCTCATATGATGCGCAAATTCTTCTATTGATTCACGTGTTTCTTGTTGCACATCAGCATTGTTCATTTCACGATACCCAACTCTATTTCTCTGTTCTCGCTCCAGATATTGTTCACATTCGATTCTTCTTTCATTTAAAAAAAAATCCATTCATATTATTATTATTAGCTGAAAACTAACTCGGTAGAGAGATTTTAAATCCATTCATATTATTATTACTAGCTGAAAAATAACTAAAGAGATTTCAAATTTCATAAACAGATCATAAATTTATTGGTCTAAACTTTTTCATAGCGACAATGAATACAGACATAATACCAAATTATGTTTTACCCATTCAACGAAGCTAAGATTAAGCTGACTGCTCCCGCCAGGCAGAGGAGTAAGAACCCCTACCTTAAAAGAAAGGTGTTTCCTGGGTATAATACTTAACCTTATCTTATGCTAAGGTTCAAGTTATAGAGCTCTGGGTAATGTGGAGAACCTCTTCATTACCATTACTTCCAGGTCCACTCTATTTTGGCGTGGTAGTACCTGTTAGTCACATTTATGCGTCAAATAGATCCGTTCAAAATTATTCGTATTTAATCCAACCGTATTCAAAAGAGAAACTCTTAAGAAACAACCACATAAAAATGGGAATATGAACGTTATTCCCTAACATTGGGGCATTAAATAACCCTAAACGGGTTGAAATGAAGTTAAATCAATCATTCAATTAACAAAACTGTTTTTTTATGAAGAAATATAAGTTAATGATTATAAACATAAGTAACGGAGGTGCCCGTGGTGTAATGGTTATCGTCGTAGGAAATGGATACGGCGACACGAGTTCAAATCCTGGATGAGACTGATTGCATTTTACATAGCATTAATAATTAATATGAATCCAATTATTCTCCCTCCAGCTATGGGTAAATAGTAGGACAGACTGGGGTCTTCAGCCTCAGTGAGGCAACTAGTCTAGGAGAAGGAAAACTCTGAATTTAAACTTGCTAAACTCCGCTTAAAAATTGTGTCATATCCTGCCCGAGCGGAGGGGTTGGTAAATATGGATTAGAAACATAAGGAAATGATTATAAATCTAAAATGATACTCATTACATAATGCACCAAACTCTGTTTTTGTTGGTTTTCCTTAGTATAAACGAAGAAGAGCTAAAATTATGGCCAGCAAATTTTCATAAATTACAAATGGAGTTTTCTTTAGAGAATCGCGGAAGTTTTTAGCAAAAGGTTCATTTTGCATTTTAAACTAAACTTTTAAAATAGCTAAACCGAATCTTTATCTTTTTATTTAACGGTATGAAGAAGAATCTGGCTAAAAATATACTAGGTAAAAAATTAAGATTATAATATTCTTTTCATTAATTTAATTACCAATTTTTCTTATTACGGGATAAATCAAGGTTTTAAAAAAAATCAAGTAGTTGACTGATTAATTTTAACGGCATATCAACGCGTCTTAGACTATTTTATGCACAGAATTTAGGGAATCAGGTTAATTGTACGTTGATATTTGTATTTTTTGCCTGCGTAGTTGTTTAAGAGTTTCTTTTTTGCAGTGGTATCAATTGTGAATAATTTTTTTTTTTTAATCTATTTCTTTCACTAGTACAATTACTCTGAGTTACAGAAGATTTAGGAATAATTGCTATAAAGGTATACTCTACACTACCCGGATCTCATGAAATAGAGCCTCACTATCAAATACATATTAGCTTCATACCCAGGATATCCATTTTTCGGGGCGATGCCTTACCCCATCGTATTCTAAGCCTCAAAATTATGTTTATATTTAAAGAACGAATCATAATCAAAGGGAGGGCGTAAATGTTAACCTCTTTACAAAGTTTACTAACTTGTAAGTCTTCACGAAAATATAGTTCGGTATTACGCCTGTGTTTATAATTGCAATAAAAAGCGTAATGGATGAATCTATGGCCAGTTTCATTAATGTTAATACCACCCATAAGGCGGGGTTTTAATCTTATTCATAAATTTAGATTGATTTCCTCTTAAAGGATCTTCTCTCAATGGTATATTTAATGCCTGAAAAATTATTTCCCAGCCAGAAACACGTTTCTTCCTTGGCATGATGGGGTGTATCTTTGTGGATTTGTAATCTATCTATCTATATCTATCATCAATTTGCACTGACAGCACGGATTTCCATCCCTCTCTCTTTCTCCCCCATCCGTCTATCATTCACCGCTTCCAGCAGGTCCTACAAATTTCATCCGGTGTCCATACAGAGCTGATGTGAGTTCTTGCTGGTCGACCAACACTAAGGCGTCCATGTATAAAGGTCAATCGAAGAAATTCGCTTATGAGAATATCCTTGTTTCTCTAGCAGTGTCCCGCATGTCTTGTTCATCTTAGTTGGATGGGATGCAAACGTCCAAGCAGCTGCTGTTTTCTAGGATGTTGCTGCCAGGATTTATTCAAAACAGCACGTAGCATTCTTGTGCTGTTCCCATGTAGCTTTTTCTCCATACATTTTGTTAGCGCCCATGAGGTGCATGCATACACTAGTACTGCCACAGACACAGCTTGGAAGAAATCCCGTTTTATTTTATCGGCCATATCACACACACACACACACACACACACACACACACACACATTTATATATATATATATATATATATATATATATATATATATATATATATATATATATATTCCTGAAATGTTGATGCGTGTATACTCCCTTCAATAAGGTGTCTTCAATAAGTTTCCAGTTCTTCTTGTACAGGCATTTAAAATTGTCGTAGACTCTTGAAAATTCAGTATCTTATTGTTATACATCTTATGACATGACTGACCAATTTTGATGATTTCAGGTTCAAATGAACAGCTACAGCAGCAATTGGAATACACCCTACTAAAGCCCGATTGTCACAGCTGGTGAATTTCAAAAATGCAATCTGGACGTGAGGAAACTTTAGAAGAACGATATGCAATAAAATTGTGTTTTAAACTTGGAAAAAAATGCCAGAGAAACCTATGGAATGCTTCAGACTTCTTTTCGACCATTTTGCATGAATTGGGCGTCTGTTTTTGAGTAGCATAAAAGATTCAAGGAAAGTAGGCCAAATAAAGAATTTCATGGATAAGGACCGTCGTGTGTCTATAGAGACAATAAGTGCACAGTTTGATGTCAGTGTGGGAACTGTACACACAATTATTCGTAAGGAACTGAAGATGCGGAAGATTTGCGCAAAGTTTGTCCCATGTGCTCAGAGAAGATCAGAAAGACGTTGTCATGACAGTAGGGAGATGGTCGAGCTGATCAGTTCAGATCCCGCAGTTCTTGATGCTCTGGTGACCTGCGATGAAAGCTGAATCTACTGCTATGACCCAGAGACTAAGAGACAGGGTTCCCAGTGGAAACATGCTGGCTCTCCCAGACCCAATAAGGCAAGACAGAGCAAATCCACCACAAACTTTTGATGATCTCTTTTTTTGACAGCACTCGGATGATCTACATGCACTGGGTTCCCAGTGGACAGTCAACAAGAAATACTATGTTGAGGTTTTAAAGGAGATCAGGAAGAGATTCAGTCGGAAGAGGCCAGCACTCTTCAAATCGGCTCAGTGGCATTTCCACCAGGACAATGCACAACTCCATCCTTGTCACAGACTATTTGATCAATATGGGCAACAAGACAGTTGCTCACCCTCACATAGTCCAGACCTTGCTCCCTGTGACCTACGATCAAGGAAAAACTTAGAGTCTGTCGTTATGAGACAATTGAGGAGATGAAAGAGACTGTGACGAAGGTCATTGACACGTTCACACAAGAGGACTTCCATGGGGCCTTCCAGAAGTTTTTGTAACAGTACAACAAGTGCATTGCAGCCGGAAGAGATTACTTCGAAGGGGACTAGAGTTTTATGTGTGTACTATCAATAAAAGTGCCCATACGAAAAAAGTCTGGAAACTTATTTAATGGGCCTTGTAGGTGCAAGTTTGGCTGTATGCATTTCTCATTCCATGTTGCATATTCGTTTGCGTGCATAAGACTATATGCCCGTTGTTGTACGTTATTGCAAGAATTAATACATGTATATGAATGTTTATGTATGCCCCAGTGCGCATGCGCATATCTTTGTCGGCCTGCGTAGATTTCTGTCTCAGACAACGAACAGAGCCCAATAAATGGCCTCCGTTAAAGTCCTTTATGACATCAACCGTCACATGATCAATCATTCTACTCTCCGACTCCACAATTCTTTTGCCCGACACATTCAACACATTATTAGAATAATGGAGCCATGCCAAATGTGCCTAAGATGGCTACGGCGCTGATGCTAGAAGATTTAGTTTATTATACAAGCCAAATATATCGAAGGAAAAGACGTAGCATTTAACTCTATCACATCTTTCTGTTTCATTTTCCTTTATTTATCTATCTATCTTCTTTTCTTTTTCCTATACTCTATTTTAGTCTATTAATATGTATCTGCCTATCTATTCATATCTATTTATCTATCTATTGATTATTTTCACTCTCTTAAAGCAGCCAAGTCGGCTGGGGCTGTAGAATGCACGGTCTGCATTACTACAAAGAGGTAAGATAGCACCCCCCTACGAGTGTCCTGATTATATGACACAAAACAATCTGATGTCAAGGTTCCAGCCTTGGAGCTTTGGGGAATATGGCGTACCCATCTATTGCCATTGCTCCCAGGTCCACTCTGCCCGGAGTGGTAGCACCTGAAAGAGTACTATCAATGGGTCAAATAGAACTGTTTGTCATTTAAAGTGTGCAAACAAATAGCCAACGTTACGTCTAATTGTTAGAAATAGAACTGTTCGACCATTTAACTGTGTGTAAACAAAAGACTGTTTAAAGAAATTGTTTTTGATACATAGCAATATTTGGAACTATTTAACTATATACTAACGAATGAGTAATTTTGAATAGAATTATTTGTGTTGATTAGCAATACTTGAAATTCTTTGACTGTGTGCCTAAATTGAATTAGTGATGTTTGATAGCATTTAACTGAGTGCAAATAAAGCTATTTATGTTAAGATAGCAATATTTGAAACCATTTAAGTGGGTGCAAACAAATGATAAATACTAAATGGAACTATTTGTAGAAGAATATTTGGAACCAGTTAACTGTGTGCAAATAATAGAAATACTTGCGTAAGAAATAGCTCCAACTCATTTAAACATAAGAATATCTACAAACTATTGACTTACAAATCATATGCATAACCATTTAACTGTATGCCAGCAAATGAGCTCTGCTTCGTTTAAAAATGTTATCAACATCAATGCGTTTACAAAGCGTATATAATATCTATAAAGGTGATTTGGCATTAAATAACCAACAATGGTTGATATGCCATAAAAACCCAACCAAACCAAATCATATATACTTAATATATATGTATAAAGATGATTTGGCATTAAATAACCTACAATGGTTGATATGCCATAAAACCCAACCAAACCAAATCATATATACTTAATATATATGTATAAAGATGATTTGGCATTAAATAACCTACAATGGTTGATATGCCATAAAAACCCAACCCAACCAAACCACTATTTGAATTTTTTTACACTAGCTTTAACTAGATGATTTTCGTTGGAGTCTAAATGACAGCAAGTCTCCTGAATATTTCTAAGTAATTGGGCGATATTAACAATACTTAGGTCAAAATAGTCCCGATTTTCTCTGCTAAATTCTCGGCCAAATTATTTTCAAATCCTTTTGGGATCATTCGAATGACTCCAACTACCATTGGTATTAACGTCATCTTCATGTTCTACAGCTTTTTAAACTCTCTAGCAATTATCATGATTAATAGTTGTATTATTATTAGTAATAGTAGTAATATTTTTATGTCATAAATAACGGTTCTTTACGTAAAAATCAGTATATCTGGTTGTATTTGGTTGGGAAACAGTCATGATGCTGAGTTTAGAATTCTGAATCAATAAATCTTTATATTTGCTCTGTGATCTGCTGGAACAGTAAAGTCAACTTATTGACACGTTCGTTTCTTCTTGTTGATTACATCTAAGTCTGCTCTTCTCGATGGGATTGGATGGTCTGAGTCTGCTCCCCTCGACGGGATTGGATGGGCTGAGTCTGCTCTCCTCGACGGGATTGGATGGTCTGAGTCTGCTCCCCTCGACGGGATTGGATGGGCTGAGTCTGCTCTCCTCGACGGGATTGGATGGTCTGAGTCTGCTCCCCTCGACGGGATTGGGTGATCTTAGTCTGCTCTCCTCGACGGGATTGGATGGGCTGAGTCTTCTCCCCTCGACGGATTGGATGGGCTGAGTCTGGTCTTCTTAAAGGGATTGAGAAATTTGTTTTTGTTTAACGTCAAGGAGAACTTCAAGCATCTTATTTTCCAGGACAGTTTATGCTTATAGCATTTCTGTGTATTGTCTAAGTTTAATCGCTTGCACAATTCCCATTGGATCAACTTTCCCATCCAATGATGACTGGTCTTCTACTCTTTCAAGATAAATATATTTCATTCGCTTATTATTCGCTTTACTGGTTTGTCTCTCTACATATAGCAATTCTCTTGCTGTTTTATGTTATAGCTTTTATCCTCCACTGAAACGTCCACTAGATGTCTTGTTAATTTATTCTATATCTGGTCTTCTGTTAGGAATTGGGCGATTCATTTTTCATCTCAAAGTATTTCATTCATCTCATTTTCCTGGAAATATTTTGGCTTGAAAATATCATTTGTCACCATGGACTGCGGAATCGTAATAAGCGAGTCCGAATTCCAGTCACGCTATTACGTTCACTTTCAGGCAAATACCCTTGGGAAAGGTTTAAACTCCCTTATCCTCCCAGCTATAGGTTAAATTGTACTTCTACTGTTCTTCTTGAAGAAGAGCTTTGGTATTAAATAACCTACAAAGATTGATGTGCCATTAAACAAAGGAACCAAACCAAATCAAACATAATCTACACTTGCTATTCTGTTACGTATTATCTGTTTTCGCTTTGACATGATTGGTCCATAAAGGGTTATTTTGTACTGCTATGAGAAGAGATTCAGTTTCTCTCTTAAATTTCCCTTTTCGCAGTCATGTCCAGGTCTTCTTATGAAAGATTTCGTGAGTTATCCTTTGAAATATCCATAGAGTTGTTTTTCTTCCCATTTCTGTTTGCTAGTTATTGAAGTTTTTTTTTCATTATTATGTTGTCGGCGTTTTTTCTGGTCACTTATTTGTCTTTCTTTGCTCTTTCTTCATGTAGTCTTCGAGTCCTCGAATTGATACATCGGCACTGTCTTCAAATCTTGACGAGTCCTCTTCCTCCTTTTCTTGACACATATAGTGTGTCGATGTCATCTCTCAGATGTAAGGCTTTATACATCGTCATTAGTTTTCTTGTCCTTTAGTCAATTTAAGAATAATCCCAAGTATCATGACAATTAGACCTGTTTTCTGGATCCTTAATGGAATTGTATCCTGATTAGTCATGTTTTTCATGGGTAGTATATTGTGGCTATACTCAGGAGATGTATTTATCTGTGCACCTGAAATGGGTGTGACTAAATTCTCTAATGGTAAAAGAACTCTTAAACTGGTAACATAAAAGTAAAGAGGAACTTTTTAAAGTTTTAACTTTGTTAAAATCCACAATGAGGCTCCTTTTTTTTCAGTATAACAGATAACTAAAACCCGAGAAATTATCGAGTATTCCTGTATTGTGATTTTTTTTTCTGTTTCTGACCAGAAAACTATTAAGATCTTACTGATAAAACAAGCCCGTTGAGTAAGAAGGGTTTTTAGTGTTTTTTCTCGTTTCATTCTTTGCATAACTACTGATTCAAACAATCGTGTAAATATAACTGAATTTACCTTAAGTAAATTATGCATTTATAGACAAACAGTAAAGAATTTTAAAAGAAAACCAAAGATAAAATTCAGAAAACATGCGATTTCATTGTATAGCAAGACTCGTTAAATACTCACCCACCTCTGAGTCTTTTCGAAAATCAGATAATACAGCGAAAATTTTCTTTACTTGGGGGTTGTTCTTTTCATACGGGCTATTCTGTGTCTTAACGGTGGAATTTTCCTCTAGGATTGGCGCTTGTTTGTTTTTGGTCTGTTTTTTTTTAAATAAAGTTATCAAGTCAGTCCAGTGATTTTCTGGAATGTTCCATAAACGACACTCCTCATTGAACTCTTAATTACAGATTCTAACCATCTTGTAAATATACTGAATTTACATAACTACTTTATGTATTGAAAAACAAATCTACAGAATTTAAAAAAAAAAAAATCTCTAAAAACATACAATTTCATAGTATAGCAAAAAACGTTAAATACTCACCACTAAATCTTTTCGAAAATCACAGACAATACAGCGCAAATGTCCTTGGTGGGTGTTTTCTTCGTACGGGCTATGATGTGTCTTATCAACGGTGGAATTTACATCTAAGCCTGGGTGGATTTTTTTATGAAGTTATAAAGTTAGTCCCATGACTTTCTGGAATGTTCCATTAACGACACTCGATTCCTATTCATGAAATTTTACCATCTTGTAAATATATCAAATTAACATCAACTATTTTATATGTACAAAAACAAACATTAAAATTCAGAAAATATGTGATTTCATTGTATAGCAAGACTTCTTAAATATTCACCGACCTCAGTCTTCGAAAATCAGGTAATACAGCGAAAATGTCTTTTTTTTGGGGGGGGGTCTTCGCTCGGACTATTCTGTTTCTATGGTGGAATTTCCATGTTAGGTTGGGTGGTGTTTGGGAGGATTTTTTATGAAGTTATAAAGTTAGTCCCGTGAATTTCTAGAATGTTCCATTAATGGCACTCCTCATTCGGCTCTTATTACTGATTCTTACCATCTTGTAAATATACTGAATTTACATTAACTACTTTATGTATTCAAAGGCAAATCCTACAGAATTTTTAAAGAAAACCTGAACTAAAAATCAGAAAACTTGCGATCTCAGAATATAACAAAGTACGTTAGATATTCTCCGACCATAAAATATTTTCAAAAATTACAGATAATACAGCGAAAATTTCGTTTTTCGGGGGTTGTTTCCCTCGTACGTGCTATTCTATGTCTTATCAACGCTGGAATTTTCATTTAGGGTTGGTTTGATTTTTATGGCCTGTCGACTGATTTAGCTTATTTAATGCCAAATCCTTTTTATACATATATATCAAATAGATATGATTTGGTTTGGTTGGGTTGTATGGCACATTAACCATTGTCGGTTATTTAATGTCAAATCCTCTTTATAAGTATATATTGAATATATATGATTTGGTTTGGTTGGGTTGTATGGTATATTAACTATTGTAGGTTATTTAATGCCAAATCCTTTTTATACATATATATCAAATATATATGATTTGGTTTGGTTGGGTTGTATGGCATATCATCCATTGTAGGTTATTTAATGCTAAATCATCTTTATACATATATAATGAATATATAATTTCTAAACCCATTTTGTAGGTGAAATTTTTAAACGTGCTCGAGCTAATTTTTTGCCCACAGTTAAATGGTTTTATTTATTTCTATCTAATACGAATAATTCTATTCACTATTAATCATTTGTTTGCATGCAGTGAAATGTTTTCAAATACTGCTATTTAACATCAGAAATTCAATTAAACATCAGTCATTTGTTTACACACAGTCAGATGATCAAACAGTTCTATTTCAAACAATTCAGTTTAGTATGTCCACAAGGTTTAATTGTTCGCAGTATTGTTATATGTCGCTTACAATTCAATTAAACATCAATCATTGTTTAAAACCAGTTAAATAATGAATCAGTTCTATTTTAAGTAATTCACTTTCACGTAAGTCATTTGTTTGCACTCAGTTTAAATGTCAAACTGTTCTATTTGACCCGTAGGATACTATTAATGCTACCATCCCAGGAAGAATGGACCAGGGAGCGATAGCAATGAATAGGTGCACTGCATTTCCCCAAAGCTCCAGCATTACTAGAGCCTCATTATAGGATTGTTTAGTGTTATAATTAGATCATTCGTTGTGGGAGTTTTATCCCTCTAAAGAAATGCAGTTTGAGTATTCTACAGTCTCAGCCAATTTCCATCTTGGGTTGGGTGTTTTTTTGAGTTTTTTTCTTTTATAAAGTCCCGTGATTTTCTGGAATGTTTCATTAACGACACTCCACATCATAGATTCTCACCATCTTGTAAATCTATAGAATTTATTTTATGTATTCAAAGTCAAACAGCACAGAATTTTTTTTTTAAATCAGAAAACATGCAATCATAGTATAGCAAAACACGTTAAATACTCACCGACCACAAAATCTTTTCGAAAACCATGGACATTACAGCGAAAATGTACTTTTTTAGGGGGTTGTTTCCTTCGTTCGGGTTATTCTGTCTTATCAACAGTGGAATTTCCATTTAGGGTTGGGTGGATTTTTTTCATAAAGTTAGTCCCGTGACTTTCGAGAATGTTCTATTAAAGACACTCCTCATTTAGTTCTAAGTTACGGATTCTTATCATCCTGTAAATATACGAAATTTACATTGACTACCTTATGTATTCAAATACATAGAGTGCTGAATTTTTAAAGAAAACCAAAATTGTAAATAAGAAAACTTACGATTTCATAGTATAGCCAGACAGGTAAAATATTCACCGACTTTCCGAAAATATAATCGTTATTTTACTCTTTTAAGAGATTTTTCTCCATGCTTTTATATATATATATATATATATATATATATATATATATATATATATATATATATATAGCTTCAGTTTCGATACGTTTATGGACACATCCGAGATAAATGCCTATCTTTACCTTGTTCCATACAGCTTCCATCGCGATACTTTTATGGACACCCCCCGCAAATAATTGCCTACCTTTACCTTGTTCTATACAGCTTCAGTCTCGATATTTTATGGACACCCCCCGAAAGGTTGCCTACCTTTACCTAGTTCCATACAGCTTCGATCGCGATACTTTTATAGACACAACCCGAAATCATTAACTATGTTTACTTTATTCTATACAGCTTCAGTTTCGATAATTTTTTGGACACACCTCGAAATTATTGCTTATTTTAGCCTTGTTCCATACAGTTTCAGTCTCGATACATTTTTGGACACACTCAGTATTCAGAAAAGTTTTACTTCATGAACTTTGTTTGTTTTCTTTTATCTCATAAACTTTTTTTTTCTTTTGGAGGCTTCATCTCTTATGAACTCCATATAATGATAATTTAAGTGTAGAATATTTTTCTAGAGTAAAGTAAGCTGACGGAACAAGCGCCTCAAGAAAGAAGAATTGATTATTTATGACAGAAACCTCCATAGAAAATCTCTCAAATAAATCAGTATTGGTCAAAGTGACTTTAGCGTTGATCAGTACTAGTATTTCTGCAATACTTTCTTTTTTCCCTTTTTTGTGTATTTGTAACGATTTAAGTAGTTTATTTAGTTGACTGATGGGTGTTTTATGTCATACCAACCCTAGTGGGTTATTTAATGCTAAATCTTGTTTTCACACACACACACACAGATATATATATATATATATATATATATATATATATATATATATATATATATATATATATATCGTTTGTAAGCAAATATTTCGTTGGCAACTTTATTTTTAAACGAGTTACAAGAGCTCATTCATTTATACACAGTTAAATGCTTTCAAGTATTTCTATCTAACACTTATGAATCTATTTAATATTAATCAATCATTTCGACACTGTTAAATGGTTTCATGTTTTACTATTTTACCTTACTAAGTCTGTTCATCAAGCACTCCTATGTAATATAGATAATTTGCAAACATTTGTATGATTTTAGATAGTTAATCATAATAATAATCGTTAGTAAATGATTGAACAGTTCTATTTGACCCAAAGTTGTGACCCTAACAGGTAATAACAATCCAGAGAAGATAGGAGTTTGGAGTTATGCCAATGAAGATTTAATCTGTTCTCCCCAGATCTCCAGAAGTGTCATACTCAGTACATCCATTTTGGGAGACTCTCACTCTTCTGCAAGGGATACAATCTGTATTCTAAACCCCAGCACACTTACAAATGAAGCGAAAACTATCTTAATTAACAATCCCGTTTAGTCTTCCTTTGAACATTACTTTTTAGTCCAGAGTTTGACCAATTAAATAACTATTTCTAAAAAATAGCATTAGCACTAACTTACTTAAAAGCCACCTAAGACCGTCGTTAAGTTCATTGTCAAGCTAATTCCTAAGTTATTAGATTTATATTATCTTAATTTAACCATCATCATCATCATCATCATCATCAAAGTGTGCCGACAGCACAGATTACTTTGACTCTCTCTTGCCATCAGTCCGTATCGGCCATCACACTTGTAAAGTCCTCTCGACAGCATCCTGTGTCCGCACAGAGGTGATGGATGTAAGTCTTTACTGGTCTGCCATCACTCATGTTTCCATGTATAGTAGTCCATAAAAAAACATCGCTTAAAAGTTCATCCTTACTTCTCCAACAATTCACAGCATGTCTTGTTCGTCTTTTTTAGATAATTTGTGAGATGAGAGGTAAATAACCATACAATTACTAATTTGTAGGACGCTGCTTCCATCTAATTTTTATTTCAAACCCTTTTTTAGAGTCCAAGTTGTGCAGCCATACAGTATTACTGACATGGCTTTTATTTGATGAGAGAGACCTGATACCGATAATAACTAAATTACAACACTGATAGACACGAAGAATCATTTAAAAAAACAAAAATGCCACTAAAAACAACCAAACAAGAATTCACTTTGAATGAATTTGTTTCCCTTCAGAATTTTACTATTTTGCTAGCTTAATTCTGCTAATATACGGGGGCAGTGGCTAACGTGCCGGACTGTGACATCGTAATAAGCGAGTTCGAACTCCAATCGTGCTTTTGTGCTCTCTTTTGGACTAATGCCCTTAGAAAAGATATGAACCCTTTTATTCCGTCCCGGTATGAGTGAAGTAATATCATTTCAAAAATCCTTAAAAAAAGAATGGCTTTGGTATTGAATAACCCATGAAGTTTTAAAACAAAGACACCAAACTAAATTTGGAGGAATCTCCGTGGCGTAGTTACTATCGTACTGGACTGCAGCATCGTAGTAAGCAAGTTCAGACTCCAGTCGCTACTGTTCTACAAGGGTGGTTTTGGCATTAAATAACCTACAAAGGTTGATATGCCATTAAACAAAGAAGCCAAACCAATCTGGTAATATACACGCAAAATTCCGACCATTATAAGATAGTAAATTAAAATTTAATTTCAGGATAAAAACATTGAAGGTGTTATATACATATCATTTATTCAGTGCAGATTGGTGGAAAATCAGTGAAAGAAGTTATATCTATTGAGCAAAAATTATTAGCTAAGACTTCATCTCCCACAATTTATCTTTGCTCTAAAAATAAATAATTGTTTAAACCAAACGACATTGCTAAAATAAACTATATTAACTTCTTATTTGTTAATTTGTTTTCATAAATTATTTTATTCGGATTCCAAATAAAAATCTTCAAAAGAAATAAAGTGTTCATTCAATAAAGGCAATTATTTCATATTTACAATACAAGCCAAGAGAATAGAAATTGCGTTGGCCCAAAAAATGATAGAGAAAATTTTCTAAAATTACCATTCAACCCCAAAGAAGTTGTTCAAATACCTAATGAAGAGTATAATGATATTCTTCGCCGAAATAAATTTATAATGACAATTTAACCAGGTTTGAGTTTTCTTCTATTTGCATTACATATATATGTTATATAATTACAGAAAGAATTTTTTTTTATTAATCATTTTTCGTTAATTATATTTTATCATTCGGTTTGGTTGGGCTTTGAACTATTCGGCTCTTAGTGCAGGTGCACACACATTGAGTACAATTCACGCTCGCGCGCAGAGAATATGACAATCACAAAAGTCATTATAAAAACCCTACATAGAAATAGAACTGGGGTGTGAATGACGTCATGCCCGGAAGCGATGGGCTGAGAATTTGGTGATTTTGGAAAAGACGCTTGTTGAGATCCGACTCTGGGCCGGGCCAGTCCAGCTGGGGGCTACGGGGTGCGCAGCGCGTTTGTTGGGTCAGATAGTACAGTCAGCATAGTAAAAACTGTGTCTCTCTCTCTCCTCGTGTCGAAAAACTAAAGTCAAGAAGTTAATAAACGTTTCGTACCTGAACAACGGAGAGACGTCAGTGTTTCGTATTTCCTGCATCTATATATTTGTATAGTTGTATTGTGACTATACAACATATATATACACACACACACACACACACACACACACACACACATATATATATATATATATATATATATATATTAGGTGATTTTTAAAATTGATATCATTTCGTAATGAAATAATTTCATCAGTTCTTGTTCAAATCATATTCTATGTTCAATATATTGTTTCTTTTATTTTCAGTGATAAGAATTCCATTTACTGGTAAAGAAAAAGCGTTTGAACTTTTAGAATTTTTACTTGTTTCAACATGCTGTTAAATTTTGAGATGAGTTCAACAAAAATTGGTCAAGTTATTAGATTAAGAAATTATCTACAAAAATGTATAATTTTATCCTGAACCATCCTATGCCTCTTGAATGATATAAAATTTTTAGATACTCACACGCACATACATATATATGTATGAAAGTTAACCTACACCTCAGATTAGAAATGTCGAAGGCGTTATTTTTTATTTTGTTATCACAATGAAATACGAAAAACAATATTTGATAATAAGTTAAAGTGATTAGATGCTAGCAAGCAGAGCAGTATTCCTGTAACTTAAAGTTTTATATACAATTGTTTGACTGGTGATTATTGACTCTAATGAGAAGATTGACAACTTATAAAAAAGTGGTTATAGAGCCGAAAAAGTGTGGCAATGTTATGGGAGTGAAAAGAAAAACTGTTTTACTCTTTTTAAGCCTCCTGTTTTGCAACTCTTTTTTTAGACAATCAGATATTTTGTCAATCTTGCATTGCATCCAATTTTCACTTAAATGAATCTGCCAAATGGCACATGCTTAACGGCATTTCAATACTTTATGGATTATTTAATGCTGAAATTTGATTAATTTGAAAATGTTTGATTGTAATCATAACTATATTTTCAATATTCCATTGTATATTTTAATTGCACTAATTTGTCTATAGTTATTTGTTTACACATTGTTATATAATATCAAGAGTTCCATATACTAGGCCATTGGCTGTATGAGTAAAGTTTTCGCCAATGGTGCGAGAGACCGGAGTTCAATCCTTGGTCGAGTCATGCCAAAATCTCAAAACATGGTACTTGATGCCGCCTTGCTTAACACTCAGCATTATAAAGTAAGGATCAAGGGTGAGTGGAGCAATCCAAAGAATGAGTACGGCTCCCCTCTACACCTTGATGAAAAGGGAGCCTTCGGGTCACCCTCGACCAAAGGTCACGAAATTTTTTTACAAATACAAATAAGTTGAATGATTTCAAGTTTTCCTTTGTACAAGGGGCAACGATAAAATTGTCGCCCAAAAAAAGACGACATGATTCCATTTCCGTTTGATGAAAACCGGTTTTCTTTTTATGTTGCAGACCATCTACTCTACTGTACAAATCCCAAGAGCGATAGAAGCCTTCTATCATGTCTGAAAGTGACTCAATGTTCAACGAGCGAGATCGGAGATGCGCCGCTGTACAAATCATGCTCTCAACGGATCCAAGTTATGACAACAGGAACATTGCCAGCACCCACAAAATGCAAATCCGGACGGTTTAACGTGCCCAGCGTGATGAAAAGTTTCCGGCTATGGTCTTTGATGTGGTTTCAAGTGAGGGCCTCAACGTGCCACCTCACATCTTCGAAGTCGGCTTGAAAGTCAACACCAAAGTGTACCTGGATGTGCTGAAGAGTGTGGTGATCCCCTGGTGCAATCAGGTGGCTGGTGGCAGACCCTGGGTGTAGCAGCAGGACTCGGCAATGGCCCACAAGTCCAAAGAGACCAAGGCTTGGCTTCAGAAGAAGTGCTATGACTGTGTACCCTTCTCTCACTGGCCCCCTCCTCCCCCGACCTGAACCCGCTGGACTACTTCGTTTGGCCATACATCGAGAACATCACCAACATGACCTCCCACAACACCAAAGCCAGCCTGATCGCTGCCATCCGCCGAGTATTCAACGAGCTCCCGCCGGCGCTTGTGGAAAAGGCATGCTCCCAGTTCCGGATCCGTATCGAAGCGATGATTGAGGCTGAAGGCGGTTACATTGAATAGATGTCAGCTCTACTACATAATCAAGTTACCTCAATTGATTTTTTCAATGAAAGTTTTAAAATAAAGCTTTAGTGTTGTTTTCTTTTGGACGACAATTTTATCGTTTCCCCCTGTAATACAAATCATTTATACACAATTATTGGGTTTCAAATAAATATTCCCATTTAATAATACTAATTATTTGTTTGCACTCAGTTAAATGGTTTTAAGCATTCATATTCCATGCTAATAATTTCCAAACAGATGTTTGACTCATAGATGAAACTCTAATAAGTACTTGTAGTCCTGGTAAGAGTGGACTTGAGAGTAATGTCAATGAAAAGGTACTCCCTCCTTCACGGCTTCAGAACTGGAGCCTTAACACCGGACGCAGTTCGGAGTTCTAAACAGGATATAAGAAAGTCAACAATTCTTAATTTAAATGTATATATATATATATATATATATATATATGGCTATGTGTGTGTGTGTGTGCGTGTGTGTGTGTGTGCGTTTGTGTAAGCGTGTGTGTGTGAGAGTTTGTATGTGCGTATGTGCGCGTGCTAGCCATTATATATATATATATATATATATATATATATATATATATATATATACATATATATATATATATATATATATATAAACTGAACGAATCAATTTCGTGATCCTCGCTCAGTGTAAATATTTATGAATTATAATGTCGAGGTCAAAGTAAATGCAAAAACTGCAAGATTAATATGTATGTTGAAAAAATATACTTATATATCTATTTGTGTGTATGTGTATGAGTGAGTGTGTATAGGAAAATTATATGCATATATATTCTGCAATAAATCATGATTCTAAAACTATATATATATATATATATATACGTGTGTGTGTGTGTGTGTGTGTGTGTGTGTGTGTGTGTGTGTGTGTGTGTGTGTGAATATAGGTATGGATCTGTGTGTATCTATGTAGAGTTGTAGCATTGTTAATCTTATGTGGTTTTACTGCAAGAGTCAGTTAATCGGATCTTGTTATTTCTTGCTGACGTGTGTCGATGGCTTTTCGAAGAACTGAGGTGAAAAAGAAATCGACAGAGAGAGAGAGAGAGAGAGAGAGAGAGATGAGGCACGTATGAAGACGACCAAAATCGAGAGTGAGAATAAAAACAAGAATATTGTAACGTTAAAAATTTACAAAAAATAAAGCAAGAAAGAAGAAAAAATATCAATGTTCTTTTTTTTTTTAAGAATATAAGTGACACGTAAAAGAAATTTCTGAAAGATGTGAATAAATTTGAAAATAGAATGAAATGAAACAAAAATCTTAAAGAAGGAAGAAAGGAAAATCTTTATCTTTTAAAAAAATCTAGTGGAAAAATGAAGAATATTAAATAAAGAAAAAATAAAGAACGAAAGAAGGCTAGAAAAGAAGTCTAAACAGTAAGTCATAAAATAAATAAGAGAATGAAATGAAAGTAAAAATAGAAAAAGATTAAAAGGATTCGGATTAGATCAGGAAAATACACAAGACCTGGTCACAGGCTGCTATACTCCCTGACATTATCATCATCATCATCATTATCCGTTCTTATTCACTACTGATCCAATGTTGCTTCTCCCTCACCCTAACCCGATTCAGCTTCGGTCCCTATGAAAAAAAAGCGCGAAAAGAGAAGAGATATTCCCGCCGGCGGAAAGTAGACCCGATAACGGAAACGTAAAAACGCAACTAATTGGTTGAACTAAAAGATGTCGCGTTCCCACGTGCCCAAACAATGGCATACAACCAATTGCCACCCGGGGGCGCTGCATTTGCTTCTTATTCTTTTCTCTCCCGTTTTTTTTTCTAAACCACTTTTGTCTTCTTTGTTCTCTCTTTTTTTATATTGTCCACTTTCTCATCTTATTTATTCTAATTCTTTATCTTATTGAGTTTTCTTTTTTTTCTGTCGCATTTGTTCTAATGTTTTGCATAATTTCTCTCTAAATCTCTCTGTTTTTCTTTCTTTATTTAAACTCTTTTTTACTTCATTTTGTTTTTTCATAAGTTTTCTTTTTTTTTCATCATTTTTTCAATTGTAAATATTCTTTTAAATAATCTTAGTCGACTAATTTCGCAAGTACTACAATCACCTAAACTATTTTCTTCTACTTAAGCTTTTTTTTCCTTCCTTTTTTTCTTTCTTCTGTTTTCCTCCTTCCTTTTGTCATTTTCTCCATTTTTTTTGTCACTTTCTAACTTTTCCTTATTTCTTGTCTTTCTATTCCTCAAAGATTTCTTTTTGTTTTCTTGTCTTTTAACCATTCCAATATTCTGTCTTTTCTTTTCGCCAAATCCTCCTTATTTTCCGGTATCTGTTACGAATAATAACCTCAATATTCAATTCCATTGTGCACTTCTAGTTCTCCCGATTCTGTGAAAAAAAAAAGAACACGAAGAAGCAAGACAAAATGGCGGTCTGTGTTTGGCCATGGATAAATGTTTCACTCAATAACTTACAACACGCGAACAATAATCTGCACGTAATACGATGTATTCACACTCAAAATAGAGCCACTTTCGGCTCACTCGTGTCTCTTTGTTGTCGTTTCTATTTCCGCCTTTTTTTTTTTTTTTTACATTTGTCCGCCATTTCGACTTACCGCCATTTTCTTAAAACTTTATTCGGCCATTTTGAGTCCTGCACTATTTGTCTTTTGTTGCTTGCTCTCTCTGTCTCTCTCTCTCTGTCTCTCTCTCTGGTTACCTTACAACACTACTCGTCTACTAAATTGTTTTGGAATTATAAAAGAATCAGTTGAATAAAGGCAGAAAGAAAAGAATGAAGAGAGAGAAAGAGAGATACAGAGAGAGAGAGAGAGAGAGAGAATAAAAAAAAGCAGGAAAAAGAAAACAAAAAGAAAAGAAGAAATATTACAAGAGAAGGAAGAAAAGAAAGAAACAAAGTGATATTTGACGCATCGAGAAAAAAAAGAATAAACTGAAGAGAATAGAAAGAAAGAAATATGGCGGAAGGAAAAAGAAAGAAAAAGAAAAAGAAAAATAGGAAAAAGAAAGAAAAGAAAAAGATGAAAAATTAAAAAGAGAAAGAAAATATAGAATAGTCAAAGAAAATGGAAGAAAATTGACAAATTAAAAAGAAAAAGGACGGATATGTTTTTATTTCTTTTCAACCACACTTCCCACAAAATAAATTCCTTGAAATAAGCAAGCTTTTCGAGAATTCCTCAAAACACTTTGTCCCCCAAAGATTTCAGTTGTTTATAAACACACACACACACACATACACACACACACACACAAACTGAATTAAAAAACTTGCGCAATTTTCTCAGACAGTCATTTTAACTCTAACGTGTAAAAACGTAACGAGGCGGAATTAAGTTATCAGAAAAAGTTACCATCTGGAAGAAAGACGACTTCACATTATTCAAGATCTCTTCTTGTGAGCTTGGGGGCACCTCGGGTGGTATAATTGTTAGTAAACTAGACAAGCAAACCTTAACAATTGAGCTGGATTCTCACTGGGTGTCCCATTCATAAGGCCTTGAGCCACATCTTAGCAAAAAGCTTAGTAAATTAATCCTCATCTAGAGGGCTTGGTGTACCAAGGTCCAGCACTTTGAACCAGTTGTTATCGAGGCTACAAGCGATCGGTCATTTAAGTAGTGACGGTAGCTGGCCGAATGATGTCGCCCAACTTGAAGCAGAAGAATGAACTCCAATAAAAGATGACGGATTTCTCTTTTCAAAGCACCAGTGCAAAGTGATAACCGTTCACGCAAATAGAAAACAAGGAATTAAATATACGTGTAGAGTCTGTTGAGAACAAAGAAGCTTTATCCACGTGCTCAGTCCTTTATTCAATTCCATCTTCTTCCACGGAGAGAATAAAGCAATAGAGGTCCTAACGTTTGAAACGAGTTGTGTTTTTCCTTCTTTATTTAACGATCAGCCATAACTAGCGTATGTCATCAGTGACTACACAACAATATATATATATATATATATATATATATATATATATATATATATATATATATATATTTATAATTTATGTCATGCTGCCCACACAGATTTCCCGAGATCTCTCTCTCGCCATCCGTCTCTATCAACCATTGCTTCCAGCAGGTCTTCCATGTATTTGTCGCTGCCTCCCACCAGACACGACTTGACACAAGGTCAAAAGCCCGAAGGCCAATTAAAGTGGGGATAAAGGGGAGGGGAAGGTCGGGAACGAGCCGAGACTCGAACCCTGCTTGTCTGTGCTGCTCATCGGCTCACTTAGTGCAATGTGAGCCTGAAGAGGCAAGCAGTTTCACGAACCCAAATGTGGGTCCGGGCACGTATGCCAGTTTACGGCTTAAACTAGACGCTTGGTCTAGTGCCGTACAAAGGGGACAAAAGTGCAGCTCGCCCACCCGAAGGTTGCCCAGCCGAAACTGGGGGCCTATTCGGCCCCGAGTCTGCTCTTGGTTTCGAGCACCCATCCGGCACGAATGCCAGACGGCCCAGCTAAAAAGCCGGGGGCGTGCCCTCCAGCAGGTCTTCCAGGCTACATCCTTTGTCCGTAGAGATTTGCTTTAAATAGGTTCTAGCTAGTCGTCCAACACTTTCATGCCTGTGTGAAGGGGTCCATTGGAAAACGTCGCTTATGAGTTTATCCTTGCTCCTCCAGCAGTGTCCGGCATATCTTGTTCGTCTAGTTTGAATGGTCTTCGAGATGGGTGGTAGGTGGCCGAACATTTACTATTTTCTGGGATGTTGCTTCCAAGATTTGTTAAATATATCTCGTAACATCCTTGTGCAATTGCCGTCAAGCTTTTTTCTCAATACGCAAGTCAGGGTCCAAGTGGTGCATCCATACAGTAGTATGTATACGAAAACTGCTTAGGAAAAAATACGTTTTATTTTATCGGATAGGTCTGAATTCTAAATAATCGATATCAGTCCACGTCTTGGTTAATCGTGAACTGATATCATTTTCGGTAGATGGAACGCTGCTTCCGAGGTAGGTGAATTTGTCCACTAGTTTCAGAGAGCCACCACATAGTTTGGAGATCAGTTTTGAAAAAGAACTCCACAAACGGAAATAGAATCCTTAAAACGTTCACATTTTTATCTCATTTATATGAAATATATATATATACATATATATATATATATATATACATATGAAACACACATACACACGCATACACACATATATATAGTTAGCATTTTGACTGTAGATTTTCTTGTAGATATATTTTAGAAGATAACAGACAAGTATTTAATGATTTACTTTTTCTTCATCTTTTCTTGTTGGCGAACGAGATGTTGCCACTTTTGGCAGTTTAAAAACTGTTCAAAGTCAAAATCAACAAGTACGTTTAGTTTCGATCATCTTCAGTTATCATATTTACCAACCCCTCCGCTCGGGCAGGATATGACACAAGGTCAATTTTTAGCGGACTTTATCAGGTTTCAATTCAGAGTTTTCCTTCTCCTAGACTAGTTGCTTCACCAAGGCTGAAGAACCCAGTCTGCCCTGCTATTTACCCATAGCTGGAGGGAGAATAACTGGATTCATACCTTTCCCAAGGATATTCGTGCAATGTGAAATGCGATCAGTCTCGTCGAGGATTTGAACTCGTGTCGCCGTGTCCATTTCCTACAACGATAACCATTACACCACGGGCACCTCATCTTCAGTTATTGTTGAGGATGTGCGTGATCAATGAAAATTTTAGTTTTATATTGATGCCAGAAATTTCAAATCAGTAAAAAGATTAATATATGAATGAGAGTTCTTTTTTTTAATAAATCAGTAACTGATAAAAGAAGATTTATAAAACAATAGTAGTTTATCAGTAGGTTCCGATATCGATAATAAATAGATATCCATAATGAATAACATAATATTTTTTAAAAATTTACTTGAATTCATAATTTGTTTTAGAAGTACTCAAAACGACTGACTTGGCGGAAGCCGCATGATTTCTTCTCAATTATAAGCAAACTTAATGAAAACGTTGTCAGTTTTGCTATTAATATAAAGCAGCAATGCAGTCACCAATTGAGTGCCAGTATCTATCAAGTTCTGTTAGTTAAAGACTGTTGTTAACAGCTAACGAAGTAGTAAGACTTTAAGAATTCAGAGCGATCAGGACAATGATGGCAGTAATCTTTCTCTGAAGGACATCGTTTCCTCCAAATTTATTGTCTTGATCAAGGCTGTAACGTCACCAAAATGATCAAATAAACCCCGAACACGGAAATATTTCAAAAGAATCTCAAGTAGTTTGTGTTGGCAGCGACTATGTTAGTGACGTCAGCAACGCCAGCCATTTTGCAAGTTTTTGGAAAATATTGGAGATGGTTTTAATGAAGGGTTTAGTGGATTTAGTTGTGTCCAGAGATCTGACTTTTTGTTTGCGTTCAAAAGCATTTTTGTCGTCTGATTTTTGGTGACCTATATTGTCATTAAGTGTCTTGCAGTTTTGTGTTTTTTTTTTCTCAACTCAAGGTGTTATAAAGTGTGTTTTTCATTTGGCAGTTACATATCAAGCCTAGGAAGAGAGTATTTCAAATTAGCATTGTCTGTCCAACATGTTTATTTGTTTATTTAGGTGTTTATGTGGACCTCAAATCTGCCCAACATATTTCAAGGCAGAATCATTAAGTTTAACGTTAAATCCATTTGGCACCAGTGTTTATGAACATTTTATCCATTTATCTCTTTGTGTTTCTCATATTGCTGGGATTTCGTCAGTATTTTTTCCAATTTTTTTTTATTATGGTGAACGTTGTAACACTGTGTTAAAATTATGACCGTTTGGTCAAAAGTGTCGTCTCTACAAGCATTAGTTAGCTGTAATCCATAGATTTGATTCTGTGTCTATTGCTAACTAATCTAAAGTAAAATCGTCACTTATGTATTGTTTTTAGCAGCTTGTGTTGTTTACTTAATAGATTGTGACAGTCTTATTGCTGCTATTTTTCTGCTTAACAAATGCAACCATTAGATGAGATTTGTGAATTGAAAGGACAAAGAAGTTTAATAGATACTCACTGTTCCTCACACGATGCTAAAATAGATCAAATAGGAGTACCTGATATTATCATTTCACCGTGTACATCAAGCTTAAGATACTATACAAAAAATACAAATATAAACATACAAGGTGCGCAGTTCACTAATCTCAATTCATAAATTAACATTACACAAATTGACTTGCCATCAAAATCAATGAATTAACCATCTTTAATTATGTCAATAGAAGATATCATTAAATGACATTTTCGGTCATAGTCGGGAACTACATCACAAAAAAGAAATTATATAAAGCTCTCATCATATTTGCCCTCCCCTCCACTCTGTCAGGATATGACACAGGGTCAATTTTTAAGCGGAGTTTAGCAGTGTATTCCTTCACCTAGACTAGTTGCTTCACCAAGGCTGAAGAACCCAGTCTGTCTTACTATTTACCCATAGCTGGAGGGAGACTAATTGGATTCATTCCTTTCCCAAGGGTATTAGTGCTATGTGAAATGCAATCAATCTCGTCCAGAATTTGAACTCGTGTCGCCGTGTCCATTTCATACGACGATAACCATTACACCACGGGCACCTCTAAAAGCTCTTATAACACCTAAATGTCATGGCTCATTTACGTTTATATCAAATCTTCGAAATTTTCTTTTAACAATCTAATAATACATATTATTATATATTCTCTCTTCTCTCTCCTGTCTGTATAAAATATTTAATGTATAATATAAAATGATATATTTATATATTAAATATAACAATTTATTTACCCAATCGGCTAGGGCTGCAGAATACTGCTTCTTTGTTGAGGGATAAGACCTCCACCCTCAACAAATGTCCTGGTATGGCACTAAACAATCTCATGGTGAAGTTCCATTAATGCTGGACCTTTCGAGAATGCGGAGTGCCCCTTCATTGCCATCACTTCCAAGTTCACTCTGGCTGAGAGAGGTAGCATCTGATAGGGTCCTATCTATGGGCCAAATAGAACTAATACGTGTACTTATGCTAAAATGAATTGTTTGAAATAGAACTGTTTTGACATTTAACTGAACTGTTTTTACATTTAATTGTTTATAAACAAAAACTATTCTTATACTAAGCTGAATTGCATGAATTTTAAATCGGCGTTAAATGACCCGAAAAGTGTTAATAAGCCATAAAACCAACTAACCATAACAATTTACGATTACCCTTTTTCACAAAGATGAGCTACTAGTTCTTGACACATTAAAAAAATATTGCTAATCCGCGAGATGAGATATTTTTTAGTAACATTGCCGTCTTAAAGGATTTTGGTTTATATACGATGTGGATTAAAGGAATTTTAACAATGCTTCTAAATGTTTTTTTGAGATATAAAGTCTCATTGTTTGATATTTGAGTGCAAATGGGTGACGTAAATGCTGTTAGGATAAACTGATGATTAAAAAGATGAAAGTAAGGGAAATACACTGGGAAGAGTTAACGTAACAAGTTATAAAAAGTAAAAAAAAAGAAAATAGACAATAAAAAGTGAAAGCAGAAAAATGTCGGATAATGATGAGAAAAAAAAAAGAAATCCTAAAAAATTGAATTAAGGTAATGCATCTCTATAAGGAGACATCAGCCAATGGGCATAATCAGGGAGATGAATACAAGTCATATAACTTGGTTATTGTAATCATTGCATTTTATATTAACAACATCAGCAAGAATACTTAGAAAACCCCCAGAGACTTTAGTATAGTGTTATACATATATATATATATATATATATATATATATATTTATATATATATATATATATATATATATATATATATGTGTGTGTGTGTAATGTATATATATATATATATATAATGTGTTTGTATATATGATATATCTATAATATGTACAATATAAGAAATAATCTTATACATATATATACATGATATAATGTAATATATATATATATATATATATATATATTATACAATATTATATATATATGTATATATATATATATATTAAATTTATATATTTAATGCCATGGGACAGCGGGATTAAATGTATCGATTTAAATACATAAATTTAATATATATTCATTTATTATTATTATATAATAGCTCTTTCTCAGATATTGAGCACTCTCCAAATTATATCGCACTTGGTTCGGCGCAAACCCACAAAGTGAATCAGTAACAACCAACACTGTTGCAACATATGTATATATATATATATATATATATATATGAATAATATCAATATATTTATATATGATATAATGCAATGTATTCATACATTTATGTAATATATCTATAATATAATGTAATATATATTACATAATTTGAGCAAAATAAGTGGAAAACTGGATAAACCGAAACACAGACAACAGATTCAAAAATGATATTTCATTTTTATTTCAAAAAGACTCGTTTCAGTTTATCAACTTTTCCACTATTTCGGACCTCTATCGGAATTACCAAATCTAGCATCTATTTAACACAGAACATATTCCAACATACAAATACGAGGATTGGATAATACTCCATAGTATATTACAATATATAATGCCTCTTAACACCAGGATATTTCCACCTCACCTATTATTCTTACGTTTTAGGTCCAACATCCATTTTCGTCTATTATACTTACATGTCAAATCAAAAAATTCATTTTTTTCATAAAGCAATAATACTGATAAATTTGTTCCTTGTATAAAATCATCAATAAACGCAATTTTTTTATTCGGTCAAATGCTCAACTGTCTCACGACTTCCGCTACACATCGTTACACATATATTCAGGAGACAGCGTCAAATCTGCCAAGCAGTGCAAATATGGTCATACTCAAAAACACACAAAAAATCGCATATACGACCACACACAATACGCAAATATAATCTACACAAACACATAGGAGAGAGAGAAAGAGAGAGAGAAACATACACAAAAATGAGTTATATGCAATTCTAACATACATATCCTTTTGATCATATTTTTCGATTTTTTTATTTCTCCAAATTCTTTCTTTCTCTGGCTGATGATTGTTGTATAATCACGGCATGAAACCAGTGGGTGCAGATACGCATCCATGCTATTAAATATATATAAAAACTAATATATATATATTTATCTATTATTATTATTATTATTATTATTATTATTATATAATAGCTCCATCGCAGATATTATGTATTCTCCAAATTATACTGCATTTGGTCAGCCACAAACCCACCAAGTGAGATCGTGACAACCATACACTGTTGTAATATATATATATATATATATATATATATATATATACATATGTATATATATATAATATTATTATTATTATTATTATTATTATTATTATTATTATTATTAATATTATAAAAACAAGCTTTGTTAAAGACCACGGAATATTTCTTCTTCATGATTTTAAATGTGGACGTTCAAGTCTTCAAATTGATTTTCGTATATTGGAATAAAGATGATCGAGAAAGTGTATCATATTTTTTACCCAAGCGCTTTCAACGATATCATTGATCGTCCTCAGGGGAATTATTGGTTGTGGTGAAATTTTGTTTGGTGTGAGTTTTATTTAATTTGATGGTTTTTTTTAATACCACAAACAAGAAGACTTGAACGTCTACACTTGAAAATCATAAAAAAGAAATATTCCGTGGTCTGTTAGAATTATAACTTGTTGCCAAAATACACAATATATATATATATATATATATATATATATATATATATATATATATATAAAACAAATATGAAATTTTTTTGCAGTGTTCAATATGTCATAGAAAGTAAAATATTGGTCGGTTTGGATAAGCTTTTTGTATTGTTGTCAATCTCCCGATGATCGTTAGATGCTTCACTGTTAAATTGATTTCAGCATAAAATAACCCGATAAGGGTTGACATGCCGTAAAACCAGCCAACTAACTTTCTTTATTCTCTCTTCTCTCTTCTCTCTTTTGTTTTATTTTATTTTTTCTTTCTTTATAACACGTGTTACCATAACGACAGAATTTTTCTTTATACATGAGTAAGACAAGGTTGTAAATGTGTTATATAATAATCATTATAAACATCAAAATTTGAACCAACAATTAATAATATCAATGCCACAAATACAAAAACAGACAAATATTGAATTATTTATTTCATATGGTATTTAACTTTATCATTTTTTGTCACTTTGAGGTTATATATGAATGTTAAAGTAATCATTACTTTATAAATTTATAAATTTCAAGTGTTGACGGAGGTGCCCGTGGTGTAATGGTTATCATCGTAAGAAATGGACACGGTGACACGAGTTCAAATCCTGGACGAGACTGATAGCATTTCACATAGCACTAATACCCTTGGGAAAGGTATGAATCCAGTTATTCTCCCTCCAGCTATGGATAAATAGTAGGACAGACTAGGTTCTTCAGCCTTGGTGAGGAAACTAGTGTAGGAGAAGGAAAACTCTGAATTGAAACCTGTTAAACTCCGCTTAAAAATTGACCTTGTGTCATATCCTGCCCGAGCGGAAGGGTTGGTAAATATGATTACTTTATAAATTTATGATTATATACACAGAGAGAGAGAGAGAGAGAGAGAGAGAGAGAGAGAGAGAATTGAAAAACAAGGTAATCCAAAGAGAAGAATTTAATGTAAAAGAAAGTCAACGTTATAACGTTTCGGTTCTAATGAACCATCATCAGGACAAGGAAGGATGATATCAAGTGATGTTAAATCACCGATGGATGTTTAATAAAATACAAAACAAGGAGGAAATATTATATAGAGAGGGGAAACAGTTTAATCAGCGTTCGTGTTTAAAAATATGTCTCGTGACTGTTTAAGACACTGCAGTAGAACAAATAGAAACATCAAGAAAGTAAACGAATTAGAAGGAGAAAGAAGGAGAAAGAAGGAAGGAAGAGAAAAGAAAAGGAAGAGAAAAGAAAAAGCGGAAGAATGAAAGATAAGGAGATAGAAGAGGAAGGCGAGAGAATGTGGAGAAAGAGAAGAAAGGAGGAAAAAACGAACAAGCAAACAACGCCCGGAAACAACTAAATAATGTTAGATTGCAGAAATTGTGATAATATGTGTGGAAATTAATTAATAGAAAATGGGATATAGTGTAGCTATTTAAAATAAGTTCCCCCAAATAGGGTGAAATGTTATAAAAACCTGGGTGATTATTGAGGGATTGGCAGACTGAGATTGAACCGGCTTCAAAAATTCATCTCAATCTTTTGTTGTGGATATAGGCTAACGTAGCGGCAGCGTTAAAACAAAGTTATGATCAGACTTAGAAATATGTCGAAGAAATGCATTATTAAGATCGCCGACTCTAATTTCTACATGTTCGTACAAACGTTTATGAAAGTTCCTCGACGTTTCGCCAATATATCTTAATTTACTGTTTCTGCAAGGAATACAGTAAACGCCAGCATAAGAAACAATGGTGCGTCAAGGATTCGAGTGTAGTAAGTCTCGGATCGTTTTAGAGGATAAAGTTTGATTTTGATACCAAGTTTATTAAAGTTGTTTCTTATGATGTCAGTAGAAAAGTTGTAAGGTAAAGGAATGTGTATATGGGGGAGATTAATGTTATCGGAGGGTGTGTTGACACGAGTTGGAGGTCGATTTTTATTGTGAATTTTATGGGCTTTAGATTTAGCCAAGTTAGTAAAATGCTTGGGGTAAAGAAGTTTAAGAAAGGAGTTTGTTTTGTGATTGAATTCATCATTTAGACATAACACAAACTCACTTTTTAAGCGAGGTTAAATAGGTTTGAATTCAAAGTTTCTCTTCTCTTAAACTAGGTTAAAGAGCTCAGTCTGCCCTACTATTTACTTATAACTGGAGGGAGAATAGTTGGATGCATAGTTTTCTATGAAATATGCGAAGAGCCTCGTTCAGTATTTGAACTCGGATCGCCATCTCCACTTCCTCAAACAGCCACGAGGAAACCAGCAGCAGCGAAGTAGATTTTAAACGGTTATGAATCACAATTACTATTGTTTACATACATCCGCTTAATATATATATATATATATATATATATATATATATGTGTGTGTGTGTGTGTGTGATTCATAACCGTTTAAAATTTACTTCGCTGCTGCTGGTTTCCTGGTGGCTGAGGGTAGAGTCTTAGATTATCGTTTGAATCAACCCGGTTTCGATCCCAGCTACGGGAATCTAGTATGTCTAGCCACACTGATGCGTTCTGATAGAACGAAACAGATCTCTGGGGATGACTATATACATATAGTGTGTGTGTGTGTGTGTGTGTGTCACTCTGTTATCACAGAAGAGAGGCAGCATGATAGTAAGGGAATGCTGAGTGTGGAGCGTTAAAATCGAAAAATATTTTGAAAATCTGACAGTTTGATGTAAAATTGACATCCAAGTTGCAACCATTAAATTAGACATAAAAAAGAACAAAGAATACTTTTTGAATTTAAATAATGATTTGACCAAACTGTTTGCTTTGAAAAGTTATGTCTAGATTTTAAGTGCGGTAGGCATCCGATAAAAAAAAAAAAACCCAAAGTAATGTTTTCTTCATTGGTGGTCAACGTTGGTGGATCTTCGTATCCTCGAATTAATCTTGCCCAGTCGACTGGGGCTGTAGAATACACTGACTGCTTCTCTAGAGAGGGATAAGACTCCCTCAACGAGTGTCCTGGATATGACACTAAACAATCTGATGGTGAGGTTCCAATGATGCTGGAGCTTTGGGGAATGCGGAGTACCCCTTCATTGCCATTGCTCCCAGGTCCACTCTGGCCCGCGATGGTAGCACCTGATAAGGCCCTAGCTATGGGTTAAATAGAACTAACTGCATATTTGTTAAACTGAATTGTTTGAAATAGAACTGTTTGACTAAGCTGAATAGCTTAAATAGAAATGTTTTTGACAATTAAACTGTACTTACATTTAAACGCCATACTTATGTTAAACTGAATTGTTTGAAATGGAACTGCTTTTGACATTGAAACTGTACTTACACTAAATTGAATTGTTTAATATAGAACTGTTTTGACATTTAACTGTGTGTAAACAAAATCTGTGCTCATACTAAACTGAATTAGAACTGTTTTGACAATTAAACTGTGTACTCATGCTAAATAGAACTGTCCATTTGATATGCCATAAAATCCAACCAAACAACCAACCAATATCGAATTAATCGGCCTTTTTTGACTGTCCCAAGTGGGTGTGGCTTCTGCTGAATGAAAGCGGATATTGTGAGAAAACATTAATTCTTTGATACCTTATGCAGTGGGATCATGTGAGTCGGTCGGGGTAGCATAAGGAAAAGACGCTTCGCATCACCATCGCCAAAATTAGTGCTACCGATGAAGAAGTTCGTAAATGGATGCTTTTCTCTTGCTTTTTCTTGTAAGAGAAAGACAATAAACAATATTGTTAAGTTATTCGGCGGATTTGATTGTTGCTTTGATGTTTTTATAGTTCTGGCCCAAACATTTAAAAGATCCAAAAGGCACGAGTTATCTCGCTCGCAAAGGACTTGATCGACTTCTGTGGACACCATGAATTATTCTAGATGTCCATTAGTTGAATTCTCCGTCACAACAATAGTTTTGGGTTTACCCTAACCAGTCCACCAGTGAACGAGACTTGATTTTCACGCACACACACACACACACACATATATATATATATAGATATGTAACTTTATAAATTCCAGTTAAAAGGTCTTAGACCAATTGTTTGATCCTTGGCAGGGTACAAATTTACATTCTGACTGTAGATAAAAATGACGATGTATACGTAAATAATCTGTTCATTTTTAATGGGTACTATGTCATAATTGTAATTAGAAGTAAGTGCCAAAGTTAGTTATTGTTGCCTCTCTGTTTTTTTTTGGATTTAATTGAATTTGAGAAACTTGATTATAAATATCTTTCCCTCAATCCAAGTAACATCTTTTATTTACCATAATTAACATTAGTAACAAGAACTTTCTCGTTAATTATTATAAGATCTTACAAGACTCAATTGTAGCAGTGACAATGTGTTTACAAGCGAGGTAATCCGGGTTAAATGTGTGGTAAAGATAACCCGAAGCCGAACGTTTTTTGATGCAGTTATTATTGTTTTGGTAAACGGGCTAAAACCAGGGTTTTGGCTAAAACCAAGTTTTTTATCTGGACGATGTTATAAGCGGCAAGTTTGTAAATTTATGCACGTATAAACATGATTTTAAAAAAAGTCTTTGAAAAAAAAACGACGGTTTCAGAATTCTTTAAATGATTCTAAATGCGAATATGGCAAGCTGTTGGCAATAGATTTTTTTTCATAGAAATGTTGATTCCATCCTAATGTAATTTGCTGCACATTGTACTGATCTTATTGCTCAAGGAGGAAAAAAAAAATACAGAAAATTTTAAACAAAATTGTTGAAAAAAAGAAAAACATGAATCTTTGATATTGTAAATCCGAGTGATTGATTTTAATGGCATATCAATCCGTCTAGGATTATTTTATACGTAAAAATTCGGTAATCGATAAATGTTAAATGCTGTCTCGTCGTATGAGAATAAAAAAAGGAAAATTATTTCTTCTTCTTCTTCTTCTTCTTCTTTGATGTCAGTTGAAAAAATATAGATGGTGTGTCCGTAAGTACAGATTAATATCGATACATTCGTATATTTACCTTTTATCAAGAACAAAAATAAAGCTATAAATATTATTGATTGATTGATTGATTTGAATGGCATGTCAACCCATTTAGGGTTACTTTATGCTTTTAGGTTTATTGTACTTCATATTTACATTTTTGTGTAATTGATGCTTAAAAAGGTTTTTTGTTTGCACATTGTCCAATCAAATAGGAATAATTTTTTAACAGATCTAGTTGACCGGTTGATGGTACCCTAAAAATGCTACCACTACGGTTCAGAGTGGACCTGGAAGTAATCATAATGAAAG
This sequence comes from Sepioteuthis lessoniana, assembly GCA_963585895.1. Taxonomy (NCBI): domain Eukaryota; kingdom Metazoa; phylum Mollusca; class Cephalopoda; order Myopsida; family Loliginidae; genus Sepioteuthis; species Sepioteuthis lessoniana. The sequence continues at coordinate 60,929 of CAUZXS010005768.1, read as the reverse complement.
GGCACTACACATTCCCCTCTTCTCCACAACTGGAGTCTACTATCACATACATTTTAGTGTCATACTCAGGACACTCCCATTTTTGGAGGGGTTATACCCCTCTACAGGCAAAACAGTAAGCGTATTCTAATCCCTGCCAATAGGGGGATAATCATCTGAATTGTGTATGTATATTATAGCACATATTAGCAAGATTTATGTTAACACTTTAGGATTAAAATGTACTTAGGGAACGAAAAATGTCCATAATTGGCATAGTTGTGTCACTGATTTCCACCATGCGAAAAATGCGTCCATTACCTTCCATTGATATTTGTTTTGTTTACGTAGACCAAAGAGATTTGAGCACAATTAGGTAGTGGGTAATGCGATATGATTTACCAGCTAAGCTAAACAGAGCTGCCAATCAACTAAATGAAAACCATCTTGATCAATTTAACCGCTAGAATCGGGCTGATGAAAGAATAACATTTTTCTAGCAACAATGCTGCTTTGAAAAGTGGGGAATGGCTTTCGCTGGAGCAGATTTTTAGGAACTTGAAGTGAGTATTTTTCAAAAGATGTTTCCTAACTGAAAATCTGTCTGATCAAATGTTGTATCAATCATAGCTTCCGTGAAAATAATTAAGAGACATTACTTTCGGAACAAAGTGAAAAATCTAACAATGATAAATTTGAATAACCAACTATTTTGATTTCTTTATATATTTTATATTTCTTTGAAATAGAGAATTATCTGCAGAGGGATACGAACCCCCACCACCACAAGTTTCCTGGATATTACACTAAACAATCTGATGGAGAGGCTTCAGTAATACTGGAACTTAAGGGAATGCGGAGTACACCTTCATTGCCATCGCTTCCAGGCCCACTTTGACCCGGACTGGTAGCACCTGATAGGATCCTATCTATGGGTCAAACTGTGTACTTAGGCTAAACTGAATAGCTTTTAATAGAACTGTTTTGACAGTGAAGCTGTGTACTTATGCTAAACTGAATTGTTTGAAATAGAACTGTTTCTATGTATAAAATTGATTTGGCATTAAATAACCTTCAATGGTTGATGTGTCATAAACCCAAACCAAACCGAAATCATTTTTTCCTTACAAGGAAAGTCCTTGTGGTGTGGTGACTCACCTACGGGACTGTGACTATATCCCGTGGGAAAGGCATGAATTCCTTTATTCCCCAGCAGTGAATTAAATGGCAACACTACTTGCATAATGATGGCTTTGGTATTGAATAACCCACGAAGGTTGATATGCCCTCAAACAAAACAAAAAAACGAATAAAACAATTTATTTTAAAAATATTTATTTTAAAAAGTATTATTTTTGTATGGAGCGTTTATGAAATAAAATTATAAAAATGATTGATTGATTTTTACGGTATTTCAACTCGTTCAGTGTTATTTCATACTTAGAGGTTAAATAACCGCATTAGTTGTACGTTCATATTTACACTCATTTTTCGGGGGTCGGGGTTGTTGTGCATTTTATACACGGTCACATCGAATAAGGATAACTCCTAACCGAACTATTTGACCCATAGAGGTTATACGATTCCGGATCAGACTGGATGTGGGAGTAATGACAAGGAAGGGATACTCAACACTCCCTTGATCTTCAGATGGGAAACCTCACCATCAGATACAGTCTAGTGTCATATCCAGGATACTCCTTTTTTTAAGTGAGTTTTACCCGTCAACAGGGCATATAGTCATTGCATTCAAAGCCCAACCAACTGGGTGAAAAATTAGAAGATATATAATCACCTGATTATATTACATTTGAGGAGGGGGATTACAAATCAGCTCAGTCAAAATTACGTCGTCATAGCAAGATTCTTTTGTTGGGGGGGAGATCATCTCGTATGTTACCCAAAAGAAATTTTCTAATCAACAGTATATCTATCGTTAATGTTCCGGAGGAAAGAGAACGACGAATCTTTCTGATTTAGGATGTTAAGAGAAGATAAAAATGTAGATTCCGATGAAAATATCCCCGATATAATGGTAACTGCTTAATTGAATACTGTGTTTGCTTTAAGGGACACATTCCGCCAAATCGACACATCCCAATCAGTCGTTCTTTATTTACAGTTGACACAGCAGGAGTTAAAGAGAAGCGGTCCAGTTGCAGATCACATTGCCGCCGCTGGCACTCAGAAAAGATGTTTCGAATTTGATTATCCAAATCTCCCACAGTGTTCACTTCCATTTTAAACCCATGTCACTTTTTTCTACCTTTCAGACTACATGTTCCATCGCAGTCTATTTCTATCTTGGTGTCTATCTGTCGATAGACAAGATAAAGAGCAAAGCCAAGTGATTAGTTTAGAATAGACGCTACACATGTGCGCATGCGTATGGTTATTTGATTGGTTGGTTGGTTGGTTGTTTTATGGCTTATCAACCCTTGTAGGTTTTTTAATGCTAAATTCTGTTTACACACACACACACACACACACACACACATATATATATGTGTGTAATTTTTTTGCTGCTCCAATGAATAGTCCACAAAGGAATGTGAATGAGGTATTTAAGTTTTTTTTATTTTTTATTTTCTTTTATACGAATCTATTTCTTTAAATTTTCTTTTATATGAAGAGAGAGGGGGGGGGAGGTGACCGTGGTGTCATGGTTATCGTCATTGGAAATAGACACGGCAAACCGAGTTCAAACCCTAAGGTCAGCCAGCGTACTTATATATATATATATATATATATATATATATATATGGCTGTGAGTGTGTATGTGCATGTGTGAGTAATAATTGGTGGTTGCTGTATCATTTAACCTTAGATTCTGTTATAATTTATAAGACATGTTATATAATTAAGGAAAGATTTTTTTATTTTAATCATTTTTCATTAATTATATTTTATCATTCAGTTTGGTTGGGCTTTGAACTTTTCGGCTCTTAGTTCAGATTCACAGTCGCAAAGGATATAACAATCGCCATTGTCAAAATAAACCCCAGACAGGAAATGGGGCTAGAGTGTGGATGACGTCATGCCCAGAAGAGATGGGCTGAGAATTTGAGGATTTTAAAAACACGTCAGTTGGGAGTTGACATTGGACCATGCTGGCAGATAGTTGAATTTCTGCCATACATTTGAGAGTTGAAGATGTAGTTGGGTTTTTCGGATCTTTACTGACAGAGATCTTAAACATCACAAGATGTGCTTCAATTTTTCAAGTAATTTGAATGCAGAATTTTCCTTCTAACTCGTGGCTTTGCTAAAGCTATTTTCTCATAACTGGAGGTAGAATACATAGATTCATACCTTTCCGAAGGGCATTAGCGCAAATTAAAATGTCAACAGCCTTATCTAGGATAGAACTCGTATCACTGTTTTAATTTCCTCTGACGATAAACGTTAGGCTAAACTCGGATATTTTATAATTATGTAAAACTTTAAGTAAAAGCATTTGATTGTCTTTACAAACTTTTCAGCTCAACCTTTTTTCGTTTCCCGCTGGTTCAATTTTGGTTTCGGATTATTGAATACTTTTTTAGAATTAATTATTGAATTTACCAAACAATTTCTGGTTATGATGACTCCCTCATCTTGACTGATGATATATCCTGCTAATAGCTATTTTAACTCGTGAAAAATATATATGATGTGAACAAGATAACAAGGTAGTCAGACCTCTGTATATTGTTGGATTATTGTGATACACTCTTTCACGACACATTCCACAACCCTCTCGGATCTACGTAGCTATTGTCCAGTGAGAATCAGATCAAGATAACTGGTAACTATGTAAACTGCAAGTTTAATTGCAGGGTACATTTTCTTATACTTTTTCTGTCAAAGCATATCTACAAGACAGCAGAGTTTTAATGCTGGAGGTTACTTCTTCAGTTTTGATTTTGGTGTTAAGTTCTCCTCAAAGGGTTATTTTCCCTATGACTTTGTCATTAGACGGAAGCTTCTTTGACCCAAAATGTCTTGTTTTTTATATATATATTCAGTAAAAGACTGTTGGATACTAAAACATAATTTTCATTCAATTAGTTTATTTTTGTGGTTTCATAAAATCGCTTCTTTTTGGAGATATGAGATTTATTAAAAACTATTTTTTGAATATAAAAAGATATCTTTTCTACACACATTTTTTCTTCTGACGATGATTTCAGGTCGAAACTAGTTGGCCAAGTGGATAGAGTGTTTACCAATGGCTCGAGAGAATAGGGTTCAATCCCAGATCGAGTCATACCAAAGACTTAAAAAATGGTACTTGATACTTCCTTACTTTACACTCAGCATTACAAGGTACCAATCAAGGGTAAAGTGGAGCAATCCAAGGAAAGGAGTAGCGCCCTCCTCTACACCTAGGTGTTATAGCTATTGAAAAGGGAACTTTCGGGTCACCCTCGACTACAGTCGCCAACATTACTTTTACAAAGAAATATTTTTATTTGTCTGATCCCTTACGTATGTATATTTATATATTGTCATCCACAGACTGTTTCATTATATCACAACTCTTCTATGTGGCTTGACACGTAGAATGCCTCAAGCTGGGATCGAAACCCGTCTAATTTTATGCAAGACTTGGTATCTAACAGCTCAGCCATTTCGACGACTCAAGTCAGCTCAGGAATTATAACGCCTATGAGTAAAACATGTCATATTTTCATAAAATGGAGACGGACCGAAAATGGAAACGAATACTATATTTAACTTCATAATTAACCAATGCTGAACACAGATTATTCTGGTAATGTATTAGAAGTGGAATTTTCTTTTAAAATTTGTTTTAAGTTATTTTTAGATTATTTTTTCTCAGATAAGCGCATTGGAAATGTTCAGCTGCTGTTAGAGGCCGTATTGTAATTCAGATCAAACCAAAATACTGGACAATAAGCGCTTAGACAATCCTAAAATGCACGGCCAATAAATGTAAGGCGATCTCAAGCGATACATGAAAAAACAGTAAAGAGAAGTTAAGAATATTTGTGTGCGTAAGATAATAAGGTAGTCAAACTTAAAAAAAAAACTTCACTAATAAATCAAATCATAAAACAACTAGATTAAATTTCAAAACGAAAACAAAAAAAAATTACAATAGACTTTAAATTAAGTATAAAACAAATAATAAGAAATGAAAGACGGAAAACAAAAGAAAAAAAGAAGAGGGAATAATATATGATACGTATGGTGAAATTGCAAAATTATTTAAATATTATCATCGTTTTTTTTATATCAGTACACTATTTCAAAATTAAATATATGTTTTTTAAAGTAATTGATTCAAATAGAATTAAAAATTGTACATAGTAAAGTACATTTTCTAAAAAGTGAATCAATTTAATGGAAATATCGTGCTCATCGTACGAAATTTGTGTTATCGCTTTATATATATATATATATATATATATATATATAATATTAGGATGGCGTAAACGCACACTCAAATATGTTTGGTGACAGCCAATTTCTCGCCTATCCGATCATTGGACCACACACACACGCACACACACAAATAATTGATGAATGAAAAAGTTTTTCAAAAAACGAGTGTAAATAAGCAAAAAAAAAAAATGCTCAATACCAGTTAGTAGAGCTCTGCAAATCTTAAAACAAGTGAAGTTCACATACTCTTTCCTTATCTGCCACATTACAATAAGTTTCACGTGGTTTTCTTAAAGAACGAAACAAAATGTAGCCAGCCAGCCACACACACACACACACACACACACACACACACAGTGGGTAGAGCGTTCGCCAGTGGTTCAATCCAAGATCAAGTCATACTAAAGACTCAAAAAGGGTACTTAATGTCTCATTATTAGGTACGTATCAGGGGTAAAGTGGAGGAATCCAGGGAAAGAAGTAGTGCCCACCCCTACACTTCAGTGTTGTAGCTATTGAAAATGAAACCTTCAAGTCGCCCTCGACTACGGTTGCCAATGTATATATACATGTATATGGAAAATCAACTGATTTCCTTAGTAAAAATAATGCTAATTCCTATGCAAAAAATTGGCTCGTGCATCTGTAATTTATGTATCCGTATTTTTGTATTTATCAACGATCGACGCTTACCCACTCGTTTTAAGAATTATTTAATATTCCACTGAGGAAAATACTTGATTTACCGCGCAACATCTTTATGTTTTGACCTGTTAGAATCATAAACCTTTTTTTAAATCTTCTTTCGAACCAACCTCAATCTTATAAATAGTGATGAAATAAATACATTTTTAGTAAGTTTTACAGAGTTTTTATATAACCTATTTAAAAATTTACGGTTTATTTCTTTTGGGTGAAAATCTAACATTCATTTCCTTCAAGTTGCGTTTAATTTCAACATCTTTATTTTCTTAAATTGAACAAATATGTTATTGTTTATATAGATATTCATACTACTATTCAATCTGTCCCCTGCTGATAAACAATTTCAGTCACTGCCGCATATATGTTTAACGCAGAAATATATTTTCTCTCTTGCATAGTGACACACTCACACGGATTTTTTTACTCACACAAAATATATTCCTTTAGCTTAGAGCTAACAAAACTGCTACATTTCATACAAGAATCTTCTCTTTCTCTGTTAAATTATCTAGGTTCAGACTAATATTATCTTTTCTTACAAGAAAAGATTTTGTAACTTCTGCTTTTTCAATAAACTTTTCATTCGATAGAAAGAAATAAAACTGATTAGTTTATAAATCGTTGTTTTCCTTTACCCCTCTCTCTCTCTCTCTATATATATATATATATACGTACATGCATATACATGTATAGATAGACACATACATATGCATACACAGATGCATATACATATGCACACATACGCATACACATTTATATATGTGGAAAAGAAAGCAATGAAAAAATTAAGTTGACGTAATTAGGGGAAGCTTTTATTGAAGCTTTCCTTACAGAGAAACATGTCAATTGTATTCTTTTTTTCGTACCACTGGATTTCATAACAAATTCTACACACACACACACACACACACATACACATACATACATATATATATATATATATATATATATATATATATATATATATAGGCATTCAAAAATATGTGATTTTTGGGTAAAAAACATCAAAATAAATTTACAATTATTTTCCATAAATACAAACTCTGCATTATTTGACGAATTTTTTTTTTTCTATAGACCAATTGCAAACAATACAAAGTTTACTTTTATGGCGAAAAAAATCAGAAAAATATTTCTTTTGCATTTTTCAAAAAAAATTCTATGTTTATTGAATGATTTTTGTATATATTCTTATGTCTTTCTTTTTGCCTTTCTTTTGCACTCATTCACACGAACAGCAGCGTACACAAATAAAGATTGCTAAATTATTCTCACTTTCCAATCTACAAACGTTGGGTAACGACAATCACTTCCTTACATATTTATATTAACCATAAATCTGCCTCTTATTTCTTGTTATTTCAAGAATGTCCAAATATGTGCTGAACGCTGAATATACGATTTTTTACGAATCAACATCAACGACATTGCTTGCGTCATCAAACAGAGGACTAATATATAATAGCCACTCTGCCAAAGGCTGAGAACGTATGTTTTAATATTTCTTTCTCTAAGACTGCGTTGTTAGGCTGCGCTCTTAGAGAAAACAAATGTATTTATTCTTGGGTTCTTGGTGACGCGATAAATGTTAAATGCTGTCGAGGAGTATTGAAATGAGGAAGGGCAATTTCTTCTTCTTCTTCTTCGTCTTCTTCTTCTTCTTCTTCTTCTTCTTCTTCTTCTTCATTTACTGCAAAAGAGTCAGTGGAAAAAGTGCAGATGGCCGACTCATAGGTACAGGAATATCGATAAACTTATATATTCGCCTTTTATTAAGAAAAAAATTAAAGCTATGCATCTTATTGTTGATAGATTGACTTTAACGACATGTCATCCCGTCTAGGATTATTTTTTCCTTGAGGGTAGGGAATCAGATACTTTGTAAGTTCATATATTTTCATGTTGTTGTTTCTTAAGAATTTTTTTTTTTTTTGCACACTATAAACTATATCAAATATTTGATACAAAAATCTGTACAAAGTTGTTTGATTTCAAGTATTCTTGTTCAATACTAATAATCGTATAATTTCGAGAAACTATTTCCATTGAATAATAATCATTTGTTTGCACACAGTCATATGACTCCCAGTAACTAATGATAATTCTGAGTAAACAATTGGAACTTCCTGGGAGTTTTTTCTAATTTTTTTGCACGTGGTTCAGTTGGACACGAATAATTTTTAAACAGATCTATTTTACCGGCACATGACATCATAATAACAGCTACTACAACTCCAAGTCAGAATGGACATCGGAATAATGACAATGAAGAAGCATTTTACACAGCTCGATTTCCAGAATTGGCGCCTCACCATCAGATGCAGTTTAGTATCATACCCAGAATCTGCTGTAAATTCTATTAAAGTTATTTACTAAGTATAGCTGTTCTGACACAAGATCAGAAGTATAAGGCATCTAGTGAGAATCGAACTCACCAATAGCGACTTATTAGATTACCTTACAACCATCAAAACCACACTTGGCCTCCCTAAAATATAAGCTTAGTTTAGACTCGGTATCAGGCGACTTATATTGAGTGCCTAGTGTGTATTGAACTCACTAGTAACTAATCTACGTGATTAGCGCGCAAACTATTGCATCACGATAAAGTAGTTGAAATTTTATTAAAGATACGAATATTTAGCCTAAATAATGAGCTAAAGAATAAAGAAAAAAAAATTTCTGTTCGTTAGAACTGGATTGTTGTAAAAACCAATAGTCACTTTTATAGCGAATCCATAAGTGATACTGCTAAAACAACAGAATCCAAAATGCTTTCCTTATGGCTTTAACAAAGTCATGCATTTTTATTACTAAAGTTAATTATACAAATAATATCAACAATAAATTCATAAATATACAGTCATCTCTCTTCATGTCTCTCTCTTTCTCTATCTATCTCTCTTTCTCTCTCTCTCTCTCTCTATATATATATATATATATATATTTCGGCCAAAAAGCACCTTTAATACATTTTTTATTCCTGTGAAATTTAAAGGTAAAAGCACGAAAATAGAGGAATATATTGAAATTTTCAGAAATTTTAAAAAACCAACTAAAACATTAATAAAATAAATGAAAAAACAAGGTAAATAAAATGTTGATAAAAAAACTTCTAAGTTAATGTTAGTTACATATTTTTGAGTAAATACTTTATGCCAATTAATATAAAGAAAAACAAATAAATATTAAATAGAGAAGTAAATAAAAAATAAATTGTCACTTTCCTATTATATTTTTAAATAAATCATTGTTTTCTTTGAGTTTTAAAGACGAATTCCGTTCATTGCCATGCGTCATTGCAAATCATGGCTAAACTGCGATTACTCAAGGTTTTCTTGGCAGAGGTTGTTTCATTCTAGGGTTTCAAATTCAAATACACTTTGCCAAACAGAATTAAAGATATTTTCAGAGATGAACCTAACAATACCTTAAAGTGTTTCTGGAATCGGACCAACGGTGGAGAAAGCTTAGCGATACGAACAAACATTTGATCATATATATATATATATATATATATATATATATATATATATATATATATTTGATCAATTATATATATATATATATATATATATATATATATATATATAATTGATCATATATATATATATCTATCTTTGTTCACAAGAAATCTATAATCTATTTAAATACAAAACCAAAGTTTTTGTTCATGGAGTAGTTATTGATTGAAATTGATTAAAGGCAGTCCATGAAATTTCAGTACATAATATAGAATATATCATGAACCAACTAAAAAATGAATCTAAGAAACAGCTTTGATCGATTGACAATTCATGGTTCATCAAAAAAAAAAAAAAAAGAAAAAAAGAAAAGCAGTAAATGATAAAACAACAAGTTTATGTAAATTTGGTCATTTTCCGTTTATTTCTGAATATATACGAAAAAATGTAAGGGTGCCAATAATGATGACCTGGACTGTACAAGTCAATGTAAGGAATATTAAAATTATTTCACTTCAAAGTTATTGTAAAAATCTTCTCTTTATATATTGATCAGAGAGAATTGGCTCAAAAATTAATTAAAGTAAAAAGAGACAGAAATATTTTGATTTCTCTTTAGAATTCTTTGGAAGCTAACGTATTCATCTTTTCAGCTCAAATACAAACACGCAAAACATTGATATACGCTTTAAACACAATACTCACACATATATGTTGATGATATCTTGTGATATCTCGTGAGACCATAGATCTGTGTCTGGATCTAAGTACAGGTCTGTACAGAATTGTATGAAAGACAAGCAATTGCCTATGCAGCAGGTACCTTTTCTTGCATCTTTATCACTTGATCTACTTGTATAAAATGCTACAGAAACAAGAAATGTCATCCGCCAAAGATTGAACACTAAAAGTTGTGAGTATGATGGTCAGTTTCCCTAATTCGGGAACCTAGTTTGAATCATTATTAGTTTGGCTTAATCTTTAAAAATTTTGGGTTAATTGGTTTAATGGCACATCAACCTTTGTTGGGTTATTTAATTCCGAAGTCGGTCTTGTTTTCCTCAGCCATTTGATCTCAATAACTAATGATAATAATCACAGGTGATCAATTATAGCTAACTTTAAGTTTAACTATTTATAATACAAATTATTTTCAAAACGTTCTAGGATTTCAAGTATTCTTATCTAATCTTAGTAATTTACACACAATCCTATATGACCCTTTAGTGGGATCCCAGTAAGTATTATAAATCTTTCTTAGAGTGAACATAGAATCAATGGCAACGATAATGGAGGTGCCTGTGGTGTAATGGTTATCGTCGCAGGATATGGACACGGCGACACGAGTTCAAATCCTGGACCTGACTGATTGCATTTCACATAGCACTAATACCCTTGGGAAAGGTATGAATTCAAATATTCTCCCTCCAGCAATGGGTAAATAGTAGGGCAGACTAGGCTCTTCAGTCTTGGTGAGGCAACTAGTCTAGGAGAAGGAAAACTCTGAATTGAAAGCTGTTAAAGTCCGCTTAAAAATTGACCTTGTGTCATATCCTGCCTGAGCGGAGGGGTTGGTAAATATGATCAATGGCAACGATAGGGTGACGCCGTACTCCTCAGAACTCCAAAACAGGAGCCTTACAACCGGATTCAGCTTAGTATTATATTCAGAACAGTTTTTTTTTTTAAAGAGGTGCACCGCCGATATGTGTGTATGAAGCAAAAGATTGCAAGCCTACAAACAATTGTTGGACTTCCCAATGACCAGAATGACCAGATTAAGAGAGGAATACAACTCAGTTAATAAATGTGATGAAGACTTTCAAAAAAATGGATAATTGATAACTTGCTGGCGATGTGAACCAATCTAAATTTACTACAATCTAAAATATAAAAAAAATTCTAATCAATTCTTTCTTTCTTTTCTTTTCTTTTCTTTTCTTTTGTTATGATGAATCAAATGTTTATTATTGGCTTGTTTAAATGAATTGAATACCTTCCCTTAATTAACACTATATATGCCTGTTTGGTCGGGCACATTTCATTTTGTTACAACTGCGTCACTATTGCCCACAATTCGTAATATCTTTGTATGACTCTCCAATTCCAATCATAAAAGGCCAATCTAAATATACCCGGCGGTCTTGACAAGTGCGTATTTTCTAATGAATACAATTAAAACTAAAAAAAAGAAAGAAAAGAAATAAAGATGAACACATGACAAATTCTCAGTCCACAGGCAGCGTTGGTGAGAGACATCGGCTGGGATGGATAAATTGAGTGCCGCTAATAATGATTTGTTCGATAGTCGCCCTGATGATGTTCCCGAATCGACAATGTTTGTGCTGATGTTGATTAAAACTAGGATTTATTATTCTGTTATTGCGGATGATAATCGTTGATTTAGATTTTCGTTGTGGCTGATAGAAAGTGTGACATTAAACGGTAATGCATTGAATAAACTTCTGAAAAAAAGTTTTAGTTCAAGTTAAATCACAAATAATTGGTATCAAGTTTCGAGTCGATAAAGAAGACTACACAATCCAGTTCAGCATTAAATTCAGAGAGGGCAATAATTTAAATAGTAATTTCAACATCAATAAGATTTTATTTTCTTTGAAGGAAACGTCGCATAAAATGGCTTCCCAGAATGCGATGCTAATAGTTATTTATTTTAGACAGGAAGTTGTAATATCTGTTCCTTCTACTTAGGATAAACATGATAATAATAATAATAATAATAATAATAATAATAATATATATATATATATATATATATATATATATATCACAGCTGATCCTAAACTTGTTATTCTTCTGCTAGCACAAAATAATGTCATAGGTAGTATGTGACTCATGGTCAGTTTTAAGCGGTGTAAAGTTGATTTAAATTCATTGTTTTTCCTTCTTTTTGGCTGCTTACTCAACCAAAGTTAAGAAATAGAGTTTGCCTCACAATTTATCCATAGCTACGGACAGATAAAACAGATAGATATATGCCTTTGCCAGGGGCGTAAGTGCAAAATGAATTGCCAACAATCTAGTCTACGATTTGAACTTGGATCGCTAATTCCATTTCCTATAATGATAACCGTTGCGGTAAGAATATTATTGTAGCAATAGTAGTAGTTGCAATAGTGGCAGTTGAGGTAAAAAAAAGAGAAAAGAAAATTACTTTTATTTAATATCATTTTATCTGAGACATGTTTGTATTAACCCAACACCTCCACCACTGGCAGGATGCAAAACGAGGTGAATTTTATGCTGGGTATACCTTATGTCACCGGCTCAATGTCCAAGTGGGTAGAGTCCTCGCCAATGGCCTGAGAGTACTGGGTTCAATCCCATATCGCGCCATACCAAAGACCTTAAAAATGGTACTTTATACCGCCTTGTTAACACACAGCAATATAAGGTACGTACCAAGAGTAAAGTGGAGCAATCCAGGGAAAGGAGTGACGCCCTTCCCTACACCTAGGTGTAGTAGCTATTGAAAAGGGAGCCTTCTGGTCACCCTCGACTACGGTCGCCAACTTTACTTACTTAGTTATACCTGGTTTGAATTCAAGGTCAGTTGCCGTACTAATAATAATGCTGGGTGAGAGAGAAGACATCGATTCATGCCTTTCCTAATGTCATTAGCCTAAAGTGAACCGTAAAAGTGGCATAGGTTGTTTCACTTCAAAAATATTTTAATCATTCCTTTCATTTTACTTGTGTCATCTTTCTGATATAAGGTTTACCATAATAATGATAATGTTTTATTGTTATATGTATCAAATTGCTTATGAAGTTTTCTAACTTTAGATAAAGACCTACAAGTTGTGGATGTAGAATATTTGCAAACTTTTTCTGTTCCGGGTGTAAATAGAATAGTTGTTTCATTCACATTAAATAAATCAGAACGCCAATCTGTCGCAAGTAATTGAGTAGTTGCCCAGTGTATCAATTCAAAAGAGACCTAAACGGAACTTAATTGATCCCTCGATTTAACTCGACATTCCAATAAAGACCTGCCGAAAGCTGTATATAATTTTATACAATGACTGTTTTGCAACAAGCGATGTTGCTTCCAACAAAGACTGCATCAGATGATGACTTTAGGTTCACGAATGGTTTCTGGGCCGAAGAATTATTACTGCAAACCCAGCAGGTTTCGCAATACCGGCAGGCTGTGATGGTTTGTCGTCACTCTGTTGGAATACCATATCCATACTGATGCAGTTAGGACCTTATATATATATATATATATATATATACACACACACACACACATATATATATATATATATATATATATATATATATATTACATTTTATATATTTAATGCCATGGAAGTATGTCTGTGACCTTAGGTTTCATGAAGTTTTACAAACAACAATCATCAAGCAGATAACGAAATATGATTGTTGTTTATAAAACTTCATGAAACCAAAGGTCTCAAACAAACTTCCATGCCATTAGATATATAAAATCTAATATATATTTATTTAATATTATTATATAATAGCTCTATCACAGATATTGAGCACTCTCCAAATTATATCGCACTTGGTTCGCCACAAACCCACAAAGTGAATTAGTGACAACCAACACTGTTGCAATATATATATATATATATATATATATATATATATATATATAATGACAATGAAGAAGTGACTCGATACTCCCCAGATGAGATTGACAGTTTTAGGCTGTAAGTTCCAGTGTACCCGAGATTTTTGTTTGTTTCAAATCTATGATGCTTACTATTGGTCATAGAGGGAAAAGTAACTGAAATTAAGATGAAAGAAATACTAATAAACAAGTTCTTATATATGTGGATAATATAGCGTTCTTAGTGGTGACTGCAATATTGGTGATGGCTATTCATCGGCTTGGAGGGAAAAACACAGATACAATTCGTTTTAGCGTAAGGATTTTTCGTTGTTTTATTCTCTTTCTCTGTCCAATTTCTTGGGTCTTCTCGAAACAGTACTCTTCGTGTATCTCTGATTCGTTCCGCGTTCTCCATTAACAGCGAACTTTTGTCTTCTCATACCCAACACACCAAAAGTGAAAAAGAGACTGAATCACGAAATCTGTGATATATATATATATATGTGTGTGTGTGTGTGATGGTCATGACGACCAGAAAGAAATTTATGCTTCGCTTTTGATCCCCATTTTCATTGTTTATTCTTCATCTAATCACGAATGTCAAAATATCGTTAATTATCTTTTTGTCATCATTATAATAATCATTACCTTCCAATTAGCCTTTCATCTTGTCTTTTTGTCATCGTCATAATCCCCATTTTCAATATCACTATATGTATTTACCCAACCTGTCCACCATGAGCAGGATGTGACACAAGGTCAATTTTTAAGCGGAGTAAAGCTGATTTGAATTCAGAGTTTTCTTCTCATAGATAGGTTGCCTTCGTAAAGCTAAAGAACGAAGTCTTTCCTACTATTTACCTATATCTACGAGGGAAACGCTCAGTTCATGCTTTTCTCATTGGCTTTAACTGGAAAAGCAAACAGATACGTTTAGGCTTTGAATTTTAATCACCTGTTCCCTTTCTAAGGACGATAACTGTTACATTAAACACATCTAACATCCCTGTAATCATCATAATGATCCTCTGCCTCACAATATTTCGCAGTTTCCATATTCACTTCGATCCAGGTTAATCTTATCCATTCAATTTATCACTATCTTTCATCACCCACTGCTGTTAATGCACAAAATGTCTGGCCTTTTATCAAGATAGTGCTATTTTAAATCTCGGTTAAATAAATAGATTTTTTTTTGATTCAACCAATCAAGAGAGATATCAACAAAAACAATATTTGACAAGCGAAAAAAATGAATCTTGTTCATTTTGTAGCTTTTAGATTTTGTTTTGTGAAGTTAATTTTCTTACGATTTCTTTTCTGTTCGTGTCCCAACCAAAAACAAAACTGTTTTTAAACGATTAGCAATTTGAAATTTTCTATTTTGATTGGTTTGTTTAGTTTGATTGGTTTATTTGGTTTGATTGGTTTGTTCGGTTTGTTTGGTTTGTTCGGTTTGTTTGGTTTGATATGAATATCTAAACGCCCTATATAAGCCTAGTTAGCAAATCGACTCAAAACCAATTTTATTTTTATCGCCGAGGAAATCTAGGCGCACATAATCATAGAAAAGTTTATGTTGAAATCTTTCATTTTCCCAATAACTTGGTTACTAACAAACGCAGATATTTAATTTCATAATAGACGACCCATTAACCTACTGGTTTCCCATTGTAACAGAATCTGATGTTTTATTTATTAAGGATTTAATAGTAATTTGTGTTGTATCGAGAATTTCAAGAATTGAAAAAAATACATTCAGCAGGTACCCAGACCCCACAAATTAACAGTTCAGTAGCACATTCACCTGAAAATAGCTTTATTCTCCAGGCGTATTTTAAAGTGTATTGCCCTACTAGAACTTTGCTTAATTGTATTTTTTCTCGGTTACACTTGCAAACAGACTTAAATTAAATATAAAAAAGTTGGTGACCTCAGTCGAGGGGAGCCACCTGAAGGCTCCCTTTTCAATATATACTACACGGATGTGTAGAGGATGGCGCTACTTTACTCTTGATCCTTACCTTACAATGCTGGGTGTTGAGCCAGGCACCATTTTTTAATCTTTGGTATGACTCGGTTGAGTGTCAAACCCAGGACGCTTATGAGTTATTCTATTCACTTACATATTTGATATGTCATTATACAAACCAACTGTAAGTGTTCAAAAGGAAACCAATATTTTTAAGAATTGCAACCCCAATGAACTGTATTAACTCCTTGTGACTGAAATGTTTTCCATCATTGATCTTGATCTTTTCAATAAAAAAATTAGCATCCCTTCCCGTTGGTTTGTAATGTACTAGTATGAACGTATGAACGTATGCGCTGTTTGGTTTGTTCCTCAATAAAAGACTTTTTTGTGTGAGATTCTATTTCAGATTAGAAAAAAAAACTTTTATTGATATTTTTCTAAAGTTCCAAAAAGACTATGGTCATACAGGGTACACAATGTCAACAGTAGTTCCAGCATTTCAAATCAAAAACATTCACCGAAGATGATTTCACCTGCAAACGAAATTCGAATACAACGGACAACAAATATAATAACATTTACGCTAAGCTGAGGCAGTAATAACAGTGTATTCGAAAATATCTGAGGTGTGTGCTCGAACCGTTTGAACAAGAGAAGCGTTTTGAACGTGATTTGGGAGTGAGGAGAGAAACGAAATAATTTGAAGAAGAGAGAGAGAGAGAGAGAGAGAGAGAGTATTCCGTGCTAAGGAAAATTTGATATGTCCAAATAAAAGGGCCTGTTCATTAGTTGTTACTTATAACAGTAATTGTTGTGTTAACAGGTGAGACAATATCCCGTTAATGAATTCGTCCTAGACATGTTCTTCTGACAATGCAATGAAGTCACTGTCTCGACTTTAAGGTCTATAGGTATTGCTTCAGATTTTCCTCCGATTGTTGCCTCCTAACGGAAAGCAGATGGCAAGTGAAAATGTTTAGTGAGGAATGGGATAACTCGAGTGAGACAGCTGCTCTAGTCTCCAGATTAGGTTCCGATATACATCTTTGTCTTCAAAGCTGAAATCCACCCTAAAAGATTATCGATTTTCAAACAATAGAAAGGCTAGAAGAAAATGTACTACGAGGCCAGTACACTATCCTTCATAAGCACTTTAGAAAATTACCCGAGAACTGGATAAAAAAAAAATCCTGGGAACGACTGGTTTGAAGCATACGAAGTTGTTCAAAAACTTCTATGCCTCACACAGAAAGAAGAGTATAGATAAACTTTTTTTGTGGTGGCAGCACACTACCATTTCTGAAATAGTTTTACTAGTTTTATAAGAAGTGGTAATGTGTTGATCCAACAAAAATTAGAGGATTAGAACTTTTTGAACGACCCTCGAAAGTCTCATTTTAAAATATTTCAATCACATCTTTTATTCGTTCTTTTCATTTTTCTTTTATCATCTTTCTGATATCAGGTTTACAATTGTTAGGATTATATTTCATTGTTATAATTATCAAATTGCTAATAAAGACTTTTAACATTAAATAAAGATCTACGAGTTGTAGATGTAGGTTTACAAACTTTCTCAGTTCAGGTGTAAATAGAATAGATGTCAGCTTTCTCAGTTCAGGTGTAAATAGAATAGATGTCAGCTTTCTCAGTTCAGGTGTAAATAGAATAGATGTCAGCTTTCTCAGTTCAGGTGTAAATAGAATAGATGTCAGCTTTCTCAGTTCAGGTGTAAATAGAATAGATGTCAGCTTTCTCAGTTCAGGTGTAAATAGAATAGATGTCAGCTTTCTCAGTTCAGGTGTAAATAGAATAGATGTCAGCTTTCTCAGTTCAGATGTAAATAGAATAGATGTCAGCTTTCTCAGTTCAGGTGTAAATAGAAAAGATGTCAGCTTTCTCAATTACCAATTTCATTCACATTAAATTTATCACAACGCCTGTTTGTCACATTTAGTTAACTAGTTGTCTGTATTATTTTTAAAAAATCATTTACTTTTGAAAAGGTACAGTTTCTCTTTTAATATACTTCTTAGATATCTCAGAATATACATGCACAATCACAAAAGAGGAATTCCTATGTAAAATACATATAAATATACTGCACATCTATTCATAAAGAAATATACAAAATATCTACATATGCTTGCACAGACATATTACATATATGTAATACATACATACATATATATATATATATATATATATATATATATATATATATATATATATATATATATATATACTGATATTAATAATCAGACGCACCTTTAATTTGGTTTGGTTGAGTTTTATTGCAAAACAACCCATGGGGTTTATTTAATACCAAATCCTATTTTCACATACACAAAGTCATCCACAGATTTACTATTTCCTTGTATCACAACTCTTCAGTGTGGGTAGACACGCGAGATACTTCAAGCTGCGATCGAAACTTTACATCAGTGAGATATCTCATACCAGAAATATCGTCAATCTCAACGTAAGCAAAGGAATTTTTACGGATATATTTTTACATATACGCTATCGGCTACCAGGATGCTCGATTCATGAGAAGAGCTTTGCATTTACGCGTATGTGGCAACCGGCAATTCCCCACTCCACTAAGAAAGCATATATATATATATATATATATATATATATATATATATATACTTGTCTATTAAGCTACATAAAATGATATTTTCCAGATGATTGTAAGTAAAGTAAGTAAAGTGTAAGTAAAGTTGTAAAGTTGGCGACCTTAGTCGAGGGTGACCTGAAGGCTCCATTTTCAATAGCTACTATACCGAGGTGTAGGGGAGGGTGCTACTCCATTTCCTGGATTGCTCCACCTTACCCTTGATCCTTACCTAATAGTGCTGAGTGTTAAGCAAGGCGGCATCAAGTAACATTTTTGAGTCTTTGGTATGACTCGGCCTTGGATTGAACCCCGGTCTCCCGGACCATTGGCGAACATTCTAGTCATTAGGCCAATGGCCCAGTACAAACCCTCTTATCAAGCCAGTACTAATGCTGTTCTTCTCTAAGGATGGCTTTGTCATTGTATAAAACATAGAGTTTGATATTCCATTAGACAAAGAAACCAAATCTTCAACTTATATACGCACAAGAAACATGGGCATAGTCAACATAAAATGAACTAATGCTAAACAAGCTTTACTCCCATCTATTAATCTGCATAGATAGCTATTTGCATACCATGGGAACGTACATAAGTAACCACGAATGTTTTCAGAAATGATTTCATCTCTGTGAGTAGAGTGTATATACTTGTGTGTGCGCGTCTATGCATTGAGGTCAAATATAATGTCAGCAGACCGAAGCCAGGACGGTAAAGAATCTATGAAAAATATAGGGTTCTATTTCATTCCAAAAATTGAATTTTTTTCTTTTTTTCTTTTTTGTTTGTTTCAATTTATTTGTGCGAATTTATTCATTTATTTATTGTGTGTGTTCATATGTCATGTAGAAACTCTTTTGTGCCAGAAGGCAAATTTATCGTAAAGGCCGGCGGCAAATTACTGATTGTTTTGTCATCAAGTGTCTGCTACATGAAGAGAGTAAAGTCAATTAGATCTCACATCATCAAAACATGAACCCGACACAAGATACATCCGAATATTCATCTTCACATTCGTATATCTTCTTTTGTTCTTTTCCCCCACCTTCTTTATATTTATTCTTTCCTCTTCTTTTTTCAAGTTTTTTCTTTAAAATTTTCATTCTTGTTTTCTGTTTTTCATTTCCAATTCTTTATCAATTCAAATTACTTTTCTTTCTTTCATTTATTTTCACTTTTTAAAAATGTTTTCCTTCACTTTTCTTTTAAATTTTCTTCCCTTCATTTATGTTCTTTTTTTTCTTTCAAGCTCTGTTGGTGGGGTTTTGAATACGCTGACTGTACCCTCCTGCAGATGGGTAAGACCCCCCCCACAAAAGAGGGGTCCTGAGTATGACACTAAACCATATGTAATGGAGCTCTGGGGAGTGTGGAGTACCTCTTTACTCACAGGTCCTCGATAAATCGGATTAAAGTACCTCTTAGAGTCCGATTTATTGGTCAAATAGATTTATTTAAAAATTATTCGTATTTGATGGGACTATGTGCCAAAAACATTCCTAAGAAACAACTACACTAAAAATATGAATATGAACGTAGAATGAAGGCGATTCCCTAACCTCTAGACATAGAATAGTTCTCAGCAAGTTGACATGCTGTTAAAATCAATAAGTTCTTTTTGTTTTAATATTTACTTCTTTGCATTTAGTTATCTTTTCCAGCGTTTTTTGTTTTCGAATCTTCATTTTGTCTTGTTTTCTTTAATATTATATAATCTTTTCCCAAAATTATTTTAATTGGTAGGAATTTTATTGTTTTTCATTTCCTTTTTTTATCACTTATTTCTTATCCTTTTATCTTTTTAAAATACAAAGTTTCATTTTAGTTGCATTTGGTGTAATAAATTTATATCTACAAGGCCCATTAAATAAGTTTCCAGACTTTTTCGTATGGGCACTTTTATTGATAGTACACACATGAAACTCTAGTTCCCTTCGAAGTAATCTCCTCCGGCTGCAATACACTTTTTGTATCGTTGCAACAACTTCTGGAACACTCCCATGGAAGTCCTCTTGTGTGAGCGTGTCAATGACCTTATTTACAGCCTCTTTCCTCTCCTCAATTGTCTCATAACGACAGACTCTAAGTTTTTTCTTGAGCTTAAGTCACAGGGAGCAAGGTCTGGACTATAGAGAGGGTAAGGAACTGTCTTGATGCCCATCTTGGTCAAATAGTCTGTGACAAGGATGGAGTTATGGACTGGTGCATTGTCCCGGGGGAAATGCCACTGACCCGATGTGAAGAGCGCTGGCCTCTTTCGACCGAATCTCTTCCTGAACTCCCTTAAAACCTCAACATAGTATTCCTTGTTGACTTTCTGTTCAGTGAGAACCCTGTGCATGTAGATCATGCCAGTGCAGTTGAAAAAAAGGAATCATCAAAAGTTTGTGGGTGTATTTACTCTGTCTGGCTTTCTTGGATCTGGGAGAGACAGCATGCTTCCCCTGGGAATTCTCTCACTTGGTCTCTGGGTCATAGCAGTAGATCCAGCTTTCATCGCAGGTCACCAGAGCATCAAGAACTGCGGGATCTGAATTGATCAGCTCGACCATCTCCTGCTGTCATGACAACGTCTTTCTTTCTGATCTTCTCTGAGCACCCTTGGGACAAACTTCGCGCAAATCTTCCGCATCTTCAGTTCCTCGCGAATAATTGTGTGTACATTTCCAACACTGACATCAAACTGTGCACTTATTGTCTCTATAGACACACATCCATGAAATTCTTTATTTGGCCAATCAACTCTGACTTCCTTTCTCCCCCCATGCCTCTCATCATCCCTCACAGACTCCCTGCCTTCCTTGAATCTCTTATACCACTCAAAAACTGATGCTCGATTCATGCAAGATAATCCAAAAGCAGTCTGAAGTGTTCCATACGTTTCTGTGGCATTTTTCGAAGTTTAAAACAGAATTTTATTGCATATCGTTCTTCTAAATTGTCTCCACCTCCAGACTGCATTTTTGAAATTCACCAGCTGTGACAATCAGGATTTAGTAGGGTGTATTCAAATTCCTACTGTAGCTGTTCATTGGTCAGTCATCTCATAAGATATATAGCAATAACATACTGAATTTTCAAGAGTCTACGACAATTTTAAATGCCTGTAAAAATAAAGTCTGGAAACTTATTGAAGGCACCTCGTAAATGTAACAAATCTTGAGACAGAGATAGTTTGAGAGAATACGAAACTCTTTTACAATTATTGCTTGCAATCTTATATCATTTCAAATTTTATTTGTACAAATTTAGATGTAAATTTTGATGCATTTACCCAACCCTTCCGCCTTGGGCAGGATGTGACAAGAGGTCGATTTTTAAGTGAAGTACAGCTAGTTTAAATTCAATTTTCCTTCTCCTAGACTGGGTACCAAACCAAGCCTAAAGAAACCTGTCTATCCTACTATTTACCTATTAATTGGGGTAGGATAGATCGATTAATGCTCATGGGTAATAGGGTAAAGATAAATGTAAACACTTTCGATAAAGATTTGAACATAGACGGCTGATTACATCGGCTACGATGATAATCGCCACATTAAAAACGACTTTGTAGTATTTTGCATTCATCTTGCATTTTTTGTAATTCATTCTTCTTCAACAATTTAGAAATTTTGCAAATTTACACGGAAAGTGTATTGACAATTATGGTAAAATAATGTTTTAAAAAAAAACTAATTCTATTTCTGTCTAATAATTCACATACCAATGTAACTAATACAATAAGAGATTATTTTCTGGCTGTTTTCACTGTTCTATTGTTGTTATTAAGAACCACTGTTTTGTTCTTACGTAGCATAACTCTTCCTCCCAGCCAGAACTCAAAAGCCATCGATCGTAATACCTGTTCAAATGACGAAAGAAATTGACAGACATGCAGTTATAATTAGGTTCCCATTTTTATTATTTCATGTTTTAATTTGATCAGCTGGGCCTTTTTTGTTGGTTGCCAACTGTCATTATATAAATTCAGAGAAAGAAGGTAACTTTTCCCATCTTCTTCAGTTCTGCTGAAGCCCCTCAAAAGGGGCTTCTAAATGTTAAAACCCTTAAAACAAACCCTACTGTTTCTGTTCTCAAAAACTACGTCAAACAAAAATGTTTTTTCGTTTTCTTCTTCCTGGTCATGTGACTTCCTTCAGTTAACTAATCAGCGCTCATTCGTAATTCTAAATAATTAGTTTTACTATTTCATTCAATTCAAATGCTAGCTTACAACCTTTGCCTTCTTTGCCATCACGAATTTTGTAGGTCTTTAACCTCAGGTTCGAACCCCGTTTATTTGATGAATTAGTACTTTTTGTTTTTGTATGTAGTGCAATGATGGCCGATCCTTTTGCAGGTTCATGTAGATAATGAGACAAAAAAAGGTTTATATTGATAGGTCGAATGCAACCCTCCAACAAGAAGAGGGTGCGATACAAGGTCAATTTTTGTACGGGATTTACTTGTCTTGAATTCAGTGTTTTGCTTCTCCGACACCAATTACCGAAAAGAGTCCAGTCTACCGAACTATTTACCCATAGAGACGAGAAGAGATGGATTCATCCCTTTCCCAAGAAGGTTAGCGTGAAGAGAATTGCAAGTAGCTTCATCCAGGGTTTGAACACGATACGCCGATTCCATTTCCTAGGACGATAAACATTACATCTCCATAGGATAGAGGTTCTCTTTTATCTGGTAAATTGGCCCAGTCGACTGGGGCTTTCAGAATAGATCTACTGCATCTCGGCAGACTTCCCCAACGAGTGTCCTGCATATGACACTAAACAATCCAATGGTGACGTTTCAGAAATGCTTAAGCTTTCAGGAATGCGGAGTACCCTTTTTTTGCCATTACTCCCAGATCCACTCTGACCCGGAGTGGTAGCACCTGATAGGGTCCTATCAAGGGGTCAAATAGAAGAACGGTGTACTTAGTCTAAACTGAATTGTTTGAAATAGAACCGTTTTTGACATTAAAACTGTGTACTTATGTTAAACTGAATTGTTTGAAATAAATGTAAATTTTTGGCGACCGTATTCAATAGCTAGAATAGCGGGGTGTAGGGAAGGGTGCTACTCCATTCCCTGGATTGCTCCACTTTACCCTTGATCCCAACCTTATAATGCTGAGTGTTAAGCAAGTACCATTTTTGAGCATTTGGTAAGGCTCGACCTGGGATTGAATCCAGACCATTGGCGAACACTCTATTCATTAGGCCAATGGCTTAATAATAGAATTGTTTCAATGTATGAAAATGGATTTGGCATTAAATAACCTACAATGGTTGATATGTCATAAAACCAAACCAAACCAAACCAATTATCTGGTGAATGGAAATTTAATAGAATCAGTGAAGTAAAATTGAGAATAAGTTCATTTTCGATTCATTCAACTTGAAACAGACGAAAGTGTCAACAAAATACAAAAGACGAACACATTTTTTACGGGCAACAGACACAATGCATTGTTGTTATATAATAACAAGAATAATGCTGAAATAATAGAAGAGAGATGACAATGCTGATAACAGGAAAATATTTTATTATTTCTTCAATGAGAATAAATCAACATTTTTCCAGTCATTAATGAAGAAAATTTAGATTTAAATTCTGGGACAGTTTTTTTTCTAAATGTTTTTCATTTAATACTTATGTTGCTATTATAAATTTTTTTTTTTTTTAAGAATTTGAAATAAACCAATAGAATTATAACAAAAACCAACTTCTGTCCCATAATAGTTGTTACATTTAGTACTCGAAATTTCTATGCAAATGTAACAATTATTAAGAGACAGCAGTAATAAAATACCCTGTCTTTGTCCCATCACTAAGTCGTTCTGCTGACACGGATTTCCCTCTCTCTCTCTCTCTCTCGCCATTCGTCCCTATCACCTATCGCTCCCGGC
This sequence comes from Sepioteuthis lessoniana, assembly GCA_963585895.1. Lineage (NCBI taxonomy): Eukaryota > Metazoa > Mollusca > Cephalopoda > Myopsida > Loliginidae > Sepioteuthis > Sepioteuthis lessoniana. Next base: position 36,298 of record CAUZXS010005768.1, on the reverse strand, counting down.
AGGTCTTCCTGACTAAAGCCTGTGTCCGTCCCGAGCTGTTGTAGGTAAGTTCCTGTGGGACGGCTAACACTGACACGTCCATGAGAAGGGGTCCTGAGGAGAACGTCTTTATGAGTTCGTCCTTGCTTCTTCACCAATGTCCTGCATATCTTGTTCGTCTTATTTGGATGGTTTTATTGTTTCGTGGGATGTTGCTTCCGGGATTTGTTCAATATACCTCGTAGCATTCTTGTGAAGTTTCAGTCAAGCTTTTTATCAAGACATTTTGTCAGCGTCCATATGGTGCATCCATATAGTAGTATTGACACAACCGCTGCTTGGAAAAAATTATGTTTTATTTTATCGGATAAGTCAGACTTACATATGATCAATAGCCTATCGAAAGCAATCCCGGCTTTGGCTAGGCGTATACTTATTGTCACTTTCTGTAGATGAGACGCTGCTACCGAGGTACGTTAACTTGTCTACTAATTTCAGAGAACCGCCATTTAGAGTCTCCATCTTAGTTAAAACATATGGACTCTTTTTTGTCAAAATTCACTTCAAGGCCAATGCCTCCTGCTGCCTGCTCCAGGCTTGGCAGCAGGGATTCAGCTTGGGTAGGTGAATTTGCAAGAAGCACTATGTCAGCTGCATAGTCTGCGTCCGTAATAGTTTCTGCGGGGATAATAGTTTCTGCGGGGGTTTCTGTTGCCTTTTTTAGTGTAAAGCCATTTTCTTTTATTAGATTTATCGATGTTCGAAGTATGTCGTCTAGGCAGTTTTTGTCCCATAATAATCGTTTATGTTTACTGTATAAAATCCATATTCAAATGTAACCACTGTTATGGGACAGCAGTAATAAATCCCAATTTATCCTATGATAGTTTTTACATTAGACACAGATAGACAGATACTGAAAGCGTTAAGGAAGAGCATAGTTTCTGAATTTTTGATATGAAGAATAATCTTTATAACATGATCAAGAGGTTATATAGCCGAGTGAATAAGAAGGGGGCGGCCGAGGTGTTATACGAATTGTAAAAGAAAATGGACACGACAACCATAGTTCAACTCCTGGATAAGGCTGTTTGCGTTTCACATAGCGCTACTACCTTTGGGAAGGTATGACTCCAATTATTCTCTATCCAGCTATAGATAAGTAGAAGATCGGGCTAAGCTCTTTAACCCTGGCATAGCAACCGTTGTACGAGAAGACAAACTCTGAATTCAAACCAGCTGTATTTTGTTTAAAATGTGACTAAGTATCGCATTCTAACCGAGGTTAGGTAAATACTTAGCCTAGTAAATTGAATAAAGGGTTTGATTAGATTCCCCAGAAGGTTATCGATTACGATAGCTGCTTGAAAACTTCTGGAGACGATAGCTATCGAAATGTTTTCGCTGTAACCAGCAAATTTCCTGCGGTAAGCTTGCTTCCTGTGTGGCACCCAACATTGAACAGAACTAGTGTGTCACACTTTGGCTTTGTGATGAATCAACTAAATAAATACGTCTAAAACAATCAAAATAAGTAAACTAGCTCGAGTACCACCATTTAATTAACTATGGGACGTAAGTAAGTATAATCTGAAATTCTTTCTAAAATATGTTCAAACAAAAAGTTGTGTTTCCTAAAAATCTAAAACGAAATTTGAATTGGTTTTAGTTTTGGGATAATTTTGCCGAACAATTTGTACATTGTTTTTTTTAGAAAGGCATGAATCCTCTGTTCTTCCTTCAGCTATGGGTAAATAGTCGGGTAGACTGATCCCTTCAGTGTTGGCACGACAAACTGTCTTGAAGGAAAACTTTCGTTTGGTTTTGTTTGGTTTGGTTTTATCGCATATATACCATTTGTTGGTTATTTAATGTCAAATCCATTTTATACTAATAAACAGTTCTATTTCAAACAATTCAGCTTAGCATAAGTACGCAGTTCAGTTTTATTTGATCCATAGATAGGACTCTATCAGGTACTACCACTCCGGGCCAAACTAGACTTGGGAGTGATAACAATAAAGTTTTACTCCGTTTTCCCTAAAATTCCAGCATTATAGGAGTCTCATTATCAGATTGTTTTATGTCATAAATAGGACATTCGTTGAGGAAGTCTTAACCCCTCTGCAGAGATGCAGTCGGTGTATTTTGCAGCCCCCCCCCCGATTGGTCCAGGAAAACTTAGAATTCAAAGCAGCTAAGCCTGCTTAAAATCTGACCTTGTGTTGTATCCTAAAAAATGTCAAAATGAAAACGAATGTTTCTAAAAAACGAAAAATAAAAAAACGAAAACAGAATTGGTTTCAGTATCAGGATAATTTTGTCTAACAATTTATACATTTCTAAGAATCTGCTTGTTGCAACATTACTTTTTTTTCTCCATCTCAGTTCTTCCCGTTTTCTCTTTCTGAACTCCATGTACAAACATACGTACGCTCGAATGGATACCAGGCGAATCGACCAGTGTGTTTAAGCAGACAGCATTTCCTTTCTTCTTTCTGGTCGTCTTTTCTTTTTTTTTAAATTCTTTTCTTTATTATTGTCTTTTTTTCCCTGTCGCTCAGTGGATTGCCTGAGAAACGGTCCCAATTTTGCACGAGGTCAAATATTTACTGACCGCTACAAAACTTTGGCATGCAATGTCAGACAAAAGATGAAGACGCTGAGAACATCCACAGATGGATTTATTGGCGTCTTTTCTTTTCTTTTCTTTTTGTTTCTTCTTTTTTAAACTGGCAATAAGAATGGGAGACTCGCCAAATCGGTTGATAAAAAATAAATAAATAAAAAAATGAAAGATATTGAAAACTAAATTCTGAAATATGATAATTAACGACAACTCATGCCCAGAAAGAAGACTGTGTGATTAGGCTTTTCTAAACGCCCTCTAGCGGCTGATTCTTGACATCCTCTCATACATGCACACTGACAATTTCTCCCGATTTCGACTTTAGAATTTATATACTGTACTTCACATCGTCTCTTCTTTAGCGGCAGAATGAGGGACTCTTTGCTAACACAAACACTCGTACACACACACACACACACCAAAACAAACACATACAAACATATGCACACAAACACACACACACAACGGAGCATCTATCTTGAGAAAATATGTAAGCGTATTTCAAATAAGTTTCTTAAGGTTATATCTCTTCCTGCAAGTCGCTTATTTAAAGCATTCGGGAGTTCCTATACATTTTAAATACTTACTTGTAAAACCAGTGGAATATGAAGAGAAAGTTCTCAGGATCGCTCTCATCATCAGATGCTGTATCTTTTTTTTTTTTTTTTTTTTTTACTTAAATCTAGATGCCAGTTATTTGAGCTAAAGGCAGCAGCTCGAAATACATCAATGCAAGCTATAATCAACAAAGACAAAAACTTAAGAATTGTCATCGACAGGATTTTACACTCAGCAGAATATACAGGGTCGAATAACTAAGTAATGAGACTAATATGCAAATACATTTTATTGATTCAATTATAAATCAACTTGGTTTCCTTCAAAACAATGCATTGTCGATGTGGCCAAAAATAGGCAGACTGTGTCCCCTACAGAAAGATAGGATATTCCTCAAAATTAGTTTCCTGTGTATTGCACTAAAACGCATCGGATCGTGTGTTTTCTATTCTGGGGAGTATAGAATACTCCTTCATTGCCATTACTCCCATATTCGGTCAAACTCAGAGTGGCAGTACGTGTTAGGATCTTAACTATGAGTCGAGTAGTTCTGTTTAAAAGCCATTCGTATTCAATATATTCACGTGCAAAAAAATCTTATCGTATTCACGTGTAAAAAAATCTTAAGAAACAACTACACTACAAGAATGTAAATACAAACGGACAATGAACGTGATTCTCTAACTTCTAGGCATAAAATAACCCTAGACGAGTTGATATATCGTTAAAAATTTTTTAAATCTATTAATAATTCTATTGCAAACTTTAAAAAGATATGCAATTTTCTACTCAGTAGATGTATATTGATACTTTTCTGAAAGTTTGTATTAGCAGATTTTGAAATTTAGAATTAAAATGATATCATCGTTTCTGTATATATGGTTGTATGGACCAATCTTTATGCCTTGCATAATTCATTAGGAATCATCTTTCCTACCCAATCGTGCTTAGTCTTGTACTCGTTTGTAATATTACTTATTATTTTACTATTTTGAGTGTTTTTCAAACCTGAGTAAGTTGATGGTTTTTCAGTGAAGTTTAAGAGGCAGCAAGTTCCTCAAGTCATCAGGACTCTTCTCAGCATTCTGAGTCATCTTAATAATGCTGTGATTTGGATGCTCTCCATTCGTCTTGTTATTTCTAAGTCCTCCTGTCTCTTTACCAATACTTTGCTGACTGTACCGAGCACACCATTTACAATTGGTAACGGTTTCTTTCTTAGTTTACCTTTCTTAGCCACATCCACGTTTTCTCATGTTAGATGTCACCTGTTAGTCGTTTAAAACGTTCATACAGTTGTTTTTCTTCCCATTTTTGTTTTTTCGTTATTTCCGTTCTGTTGGTCCTCGTGTTGTCAGTATTGGTTGTGTTTTGGCTATAATTAGGCTTCCTCCATGTTTTTCACTGTAGTCTTCGAGTCATCGTATCGATACGTTAACGCTGCCTTCACTGCTGGTAAGTCCTCTTCCTCCTTCTTTTCTTGACAAATATAGTCTGTTAACGTCATCTCTGGGATGTAATACTTTATGCTTGGTCATTAGTTTTCTTGTTCTCTGGTCCATTTGTTCAAGTCCTTCTCTGGTTCACTTCAAAAATGTTCCCGAATATCTTATGACGGGGACAGCCCAGGTGTTTGTCGCTTTTATAAGGGTCCTGCTATGTCTCGAATAGCTCTCTGGTTCTCTTGAAATACACTTTTTAATTTTTTCTTTCATCTCCATTTGTTTGATAGTGTCAGTTACCAATATTTCCAAGTATTTCTAGGTTTCCCTTTCTCTGAGCGTTCAAATTTTTTCTTGATTTGGTAGTTCCATTCCGTCAGTTATGTGTCGTTTTTCGCTTATTATTGTTATCATGTTATATTTTTGCATGCCAAATTCCATCCATATATTTCGACTGTATATTCTCACTGTGTGTATTTGATTTTCCAATTATTTTTTCATCTTTTGCAAAGGGTTTGGTGTCGTCCATATTATGATTATTATTATTATCATTTTACTCTTGGGAATTTTCAGACTAACAATAATTGATGGTTTCTCCCAAGAGTTTAAGTGACCGCAAGTCTCCGCAAGTCTCCAGGACTCTTTTCAGTATTCTTGTCGATCTTAATAATGCTGTAGTCTGGGTGGTCTCCACTTGTCTTCACATTTCCACGTCTTTCAGTCTCTTTACCAATCCTTTAAGGATTGTTCCAAGTGTACCAATTACAACTGGTATCACCGTCACTTTCATATTCCACATTTTCTTTAGTTTTCTAGCAAACTATCTCTTTTCGCTTTCTTTTAATTTTAGTTTGTGTTCTGCCAGGACGGCAAAGTCCACTTTTCGACAAGTTTTCTTTTTCTTTTTTTATCACTAAGTCTGGTCGTCTGGCCGAGATTAGGAGATCTTTTTGTATCTAAATATCCCAGAGAAGTTTGTGCGCCTCTATTATTATTATTATTGTCTCTGTTGGAGTTTTTCACATCAGCGTCAGCTGATAGTCTTTCACTGGGGTTTGAATGACGGCAAGTCTCCTCAAGTCTCCAGGACTCTTCTCAGTATTCTGCCCGTTCTCAATAATGTTGTTGTTTGGATGACTTCCACTCTTCCGCTAACTTCCAAGTCCTCCAGCTCCTTTAGTAATCCTTTAGTTACTGTAACAAAAGCACCAATCACAATTGGTTTAATTGTCACCTTCATGTTCCATAGTTTTTTCAATTCTCTAGCAAGGTCAAGGTATTTATCCTTCTTTTCGTATTCTTTCAGTTTAATTCTGTGGTCAGTCGGAACAGCAAAGTTTACAATTTTGCAAATTCTCTTTATTTTGTCGATTATAATAAAGTCTGGTCTTCTGGCCGAAATTAGATGATCCGTCTGTATGTCAAAGTCCCATAGGAGTTTATGTGTGTCATTTGCTAGGACAGATGATGGGTTGTGCATATACCATTTGTTTGTATGGTCAAATTTAAATTTTTTGCGCATCTTCCAGTGGATCACCTTTCCCACCCAGTCGTGTCTAGTATTATACTCCTTCTGTGCTAATTTGTTACTTTCGCTTATTGTGTGATTGATGGTTTCATCTCTGTCACTGCATAGCCAACAGTTACTATTCTCGTTTTGATATGATTGGTTCTTATGGCGTTGTTTTGTGCTGCTATTAGGAGAGATTCTGTTTCTCTCTTAAAGTTTCCTTTTCTTAGACACGTCCAGGTTTTCTTGTGTGAGATGTTGTTTATTAGTCGTTTAAAACGCCCTCAGAGTTGTTTTTCTTTCCATTTGTTTCCTAGTTATTTATTTAGTCTTTCATTATTATTATTATTATTATTATTCCTTTAGAGTTTTTCACATCAGCGTTTGCTGATGGTCTTTCACTGGTGTTTGAGCGATAGAAAGTCTCCTCAAGTCTCTAGGACTCTTCTCAGTATTCTGCCCGTTCTCAATAATGCTGTCGTTTGGATGGTCTCCAATCGCCCTCCAGCTTCCAAGTTATCCAGTCTCTTTAATAATCCTGTAGTTACTGTACCAAAAGTACCAATCACAACTGGTACAAACGTCACTTGCATGTCCCATAGTTTTTTCAATTCTCTAGCAAGGTCGATGTACTTATCCTTCTTTTCACATTCTTTCAGTTTTATTCTGTGGTCAGCCGGGACAGCAAAGTCGACAATTTTGCAAATTCTCTTTTTTTGCTGATTATTATAAGGTCTGGTCTTCTTGCCGAGATTATTATTATTATTATTATTATTATTATTCCTTTCAAGTTCTTCTAAACAACAACTAAAGTTGGTGTTTTTTTTTTACTAGAATCAAGTCTCTTTATGCTTCCAAGACTCTTCTGAATATTCTAGATGATCTATAGTTTGAATGATCTCGATTATTATTTTTACTATTATTATTATTATTATTATTATTATTATTTTGCTTTCTTTTTGGTACGATCCCTTACTGGATTTGTGTTAAAACTTCATGACCTAAAGAAAAATGATTTATGCATGCATTCAGTTGGCATAAATCCTGATGTTAACTTTTACTTAATATTTAACTTATTTATATTCTATTTATATCAAGAACACACTCTTGAATTGTTGAGCAGTTAGACATGGTGCAAGCAGAGACTCCCAGGAATCTTGTTAATATGATTGTCTGTAACTTTCTGAATCCGGAGTTCCAATTCTGGTAATTATAACAGAAAGACGACATAATTTTTTTTTTCAATTTAAAATTTTTGTTTTCATTTTAACTCATCATATTCTTTGAAATATTTTTTTATCTAGTGGAACTACTATATTTGCAAATAGGATTGAAAATTGCTTTTTTATTTAAGCCAGATAATAATGTTATTGTCCTTAGAAAATATTGTTAATTTGCGTCATTTCTGCTTTGTTACGGTAATACGGATACAAAAATCGGATCATTATTCTATAAATGTGTTTATGAGCACAAATCCATCCATGTATTCTATATCGTCATCATCATCATTATGTCGCGCCACCAGTAGGGATCTCCCTGACCCTCTCTCGCCACCCGTCTCTATCGTTCATCGCTCCCGGTAGGTCTTCAAGGCTATATCCTGTATCGGGACAGAGCTGTTGTATATAGGTTCTAACTGGTGATCCAGCCTTTGCTCGTCCACGTGAAGGGGTCCACAGGAGTATGTCGCTTATGAGTATTCTATATACTTGACATGAATATTCTTTTTTTTTTTTACTCTTGAAAAAATTGAAATGGCTTTAATGTAAAAATGTCATTATATAGCTTGTATTCCTTGAATATGCAAAAATATTTTTCCGGGTCAAGCTCCCCACAGAATTCAACATGAACAAGAATTGCATGTACCCCATCTCAGGCAGTTGTAGTAAAGTATACAAAGGCGATAAATACTGCCCACTAAAAGAATGGCTTGAGGATATGAGCTAAGGTAAAACATCGTACATAATAGTAATGAGTAGTAACTCGTCGGTTGATAAAGATGTTATGCTTTAAGTCTCGAAATTTTACACTGCATTGTCCAGTAGGACATATGGCTTAACAGATGTAGGCGTTCAGTTAAGTGAAATCATCTGGAGGTCGCAGATTCAATCCTGACTACTGGTAAAAATAACAAAAATACTTATTATAGCTTAACACTTGTACCTGACTATGGTTGATAGAATTAGAATAATCTACTCCTGTGGATCAAGTAAAGGGTTGAAGTTTCACGTCGGTTCCCAATTTCGACTTGAAACATCTGAAGAAGAATGCATCGGTTGAACCGTTACAAATATAACAATGACGACAATAGTCCAAAAACTCAGAATGATAAAAAGTTGACATTTACTTTTATCGGAAGAAAATTTTATGCTTTCCGTGGTTTGTATAATTCATAAGAGGAATAAATTAAAGCAGGTTACATAATTGTCACGAGAAATAGTCTTGAAATATTTTCTACGTGCTTGTTTATGACACGTATATAGTGTAACCGAAGCAGTTCAAGTCGTGGTAAGTAGCCGCTATGGTTGGTAGTATTGTGGTTGATGGTGTGCTGACACATTATGTTTTGCCTCATTTTGTGTATGATTTAAAAACCGCACAGATAAACGCGCAACATGGTTTAATCCCGGAACTTATGTTTTATGAGTGCAAGTTGGGCTATAAAGCCAGGGAAGCAACCAAAAATATCTGTCGAGCCGAAGGTGAAGGCACAGTTGATCAAAATACAGTAAATAGATGATTCGAAAAATTTTACTCACGAAAAATTTTACTCACGTTAAAAGAACCTCGATGATCAGGCAAGGTCAGTTAGACCTAAAACTGTGAATTTCAAGGTCATCCTTCAAGGTCAGAAAGGCAAACTTGAAGAGTATCAGGCGAGTTCAGCATCTCACATTCTAGTGTGGTTCATCACCTTATGACCGCAGCAAATCCAGTGAGTAACACTCGAAAAGTATCAGGCGAGCTCGGTATCCCACAGTCCAGTGTTATTCATCACAATCATGACCTCAGCTAAAGCACCCGGAGCTGCCGAATTGTGCCGCACGTTACCAAAATATTGCAAAACTTTTGACTCGCCATAGTAATTTAAAGTAATGTTTATAATTGTCAAGAGAAATAGTTAAATATAAACTGATTAAAAACAAAACAGGAAAAAACAACACTAAAAGGAATAGACGTTTTTAGAATATTAAGATAGCTTACATAGCCGAATAGATAAAAAAAAAAATTAAAAACTAAACATATTCTAAGAATATGCAGTGTGACAAAAGGTTCTTGAAGATGATCACGTCATTATCCCGGGTTTGAAATAAATATCCTTAACAGGAAGAAAGGAATTTGAAGAAGACAGATTGACAACTCCCGGTCGAACGCATTGATTGCAACTTGCGCCATGTTCAGTGATCGTGTCTCGGCACCCTCCGACCACCACTTTGACGCAGACATATTTATTACGTGTCAGGGGCTGCGGTTGTTGGGCTGACCAGAAAGTCTCTATATTGTTCTTCGGATCTTTCATTTAGGGCTTCATATATTTGCCGTGGCTTACATGTCATGAAGAGGGACGTGATCATATGATGACAGAGTTGGCTAGGACAAATCAGGTTGCTGCAAAGATTATTGGAATGGTGACGATACCAAGTCATCAATTGGTGGGGTGAAGGAAGTGAAAGAAACCTTACAGAAAAGCCTCATTTCGTGTATCGATGGATGAGTGCACATATGCGTGTCAGTATTAATGCATATTCGTGTTCAACAGTATTTATGTGAGAAAGGATCTGGGAATGATAGGATATGCTGTCTCCCTATGCATGTGGGATGTATGTGTGTCTTTGGTTTAACTAATGATCGATGGGTCAATTTAAACACCGACGTTGACTTGCTAAGTCTTCATCTCCACAGTTGTGCTGGGAATATTTCAATCGAATGAAGAAAACATATATATATATATATGTGCGTGTGTGTGTATATATATATATATATATACTTGTCTAGTCTAGTCTTGTCTAGTCTAATATATATATATATATATATATATATATATATATATATATATATATATATACTAGTCTTAGTAGCCACTCTTCGTTGCAGCATTATTTTCAAGATAGTATTTCAATTTGCAATCATGCAACAACAACAAAAAACCAACTAAACTGATTTCAGTTTCTGACCTTCGAATAAAAATACCCCTCACAATAAAAGTAGATCGATTGATTTTAACGCCATTTCAACACGTCAAGGTTTGCTTTATGCCTAGAAGTAAGGAAATCGCGTTCATATTTACATTTTCTGTGAAGTTCTTTCTTTAGATTGTTTTTGCTTGTTTTTCTTTTTTTTTTCTTTTTTTTTTTTTTTCGCTCTCGTATAAGTTTCATAAACAGATCCATTTGACTAAGGGTCAGAGATGACCAAGCACTAACAGCCATGAAAGGGCCAGCCATGAAAGGGCCCTCCACACTTCAAAGATCTCTAGAATTGGAACATTTGGTGCATTTTAGTGTCATATCTAGGACAACCCCTGTATTTCGAAGGAATCTCCTCCCTCTGCTGGGAATACAGTCAGTGTACTCTATGCCCCAACAGCAGACCAATAGTGAGTTTGATTCTCACTAGATCCAGCATATTTCAAGCTTTGGGTCAAAGAAAAGTAAGCTTAATGAATGACCACCTTCTCACAAGGCTATAAAGAAGAGACAGATTTCTTTAGTTTTGCCACCATGTTTTTGTGTATTTCCAAAGGGGATAAGCCCTTGCTACCGAGCATCTTATATAAGATTGATAGATGATAATTATCAGCGCTATCTTTCATTCAATGTTAGAAAATTCTGAGACGTATTAAATGATTATCCATACTCATGCCAAAATATACATAAAAAAAGCAAGAGGTAAAATCAGATATATTTCACTGGAGTCTGAGTAACTGCAAGCCTTCCCGGGTCACCAGGATATTTCTCAGTATTTTAGTCGATCCAAGCAATGTTCAAGTCTGGATGGTTTCGATTTTCCTACTGATTTCTTGCACCTCCCGTCCCTTCTCCAGAGTCCGGGAGACTGTTCCAAGCGCACTAACTATAATTGTTATTATCTTAACCTTCAAGTTATTTTTTCAGTTATCTAGCAAGGTCCAAATATTTCCTCCCTTTTATTTTTACTTTTTGGTCGGTTATACATTTCTTTTATACTCTCTTTGTGCTGGAATGCTCTTAAAATGATTGTGGAAAACAATTCTGTTGTTTTTCCTAGTCCATTTTCCCCCTTGGTGTCTCTCAGTTGAGCTTTTGATTTGGTTGTTTTTTTAACCTGAAATCAGAACAACGAGTAGTCGTCGGATGCCTAAAGGATCCCGCATGTTGACTCTCGTACAAGTACGTGCCGATCATCTCAAATCTGTTATCTGAATTCTACCTTGATTTATATTTGGATTAGACTTTTTGGTAGGTTGTATGATGCGGTTATACCAGACCCAGAGGTTAATTGTAATCTGTGCTCTTGTCACAGATGTGGCCTGGTCTTCTTCTTCTTCTTCTTCTTCTTCTTCTTCTTCTTCTTCTTCTTCTTCTTCTTCTTCAGAAGAAGAAGAAGAAGAAGAAGAAGAAGAAGAAGAAGACACTTCAGTGAACCACGACTATAATTATTTCACTTTTTGCAACTCTTCACACCTCTATGAGCTGGTGATCTTCACCAGGGTTCGAGAGACAGGTAGTATCTTCTGTTGTCCCAGATAATTCTAAGTATGCTAGCGATTTCAAGTTTTGTGATCTTATTATTATCAATCCATCTACGGATCTACGACTCTTCAAATCTCTTTTCCCTCTTCTTTGATTTTGTTACAAATGATCCGAAAATAACAGGTATAACTGTCAATTTTTGTCCTTATGCAAGGGTCCAGATATTTATCCAGTCTTTAGTTTTTGTTTAATTTTATTTATCGTCTACTAATATTAACTAGCGGACAATTTATTTTCTTCTTATTAACAAACACTGATTTCCCAATTAGGATTGGGCGATCTGCATTTATTACAAAATTCCAGATAATTCTGTCTCGTAGACATGTGCCGGTAATTTCGTATGCAATGTCCTTTTCCAAACTTTGGAGACCATTCCAAGCGCTCTAACTACATTTCTTATGTAAATAAATAAATAAAGGAAAGCGATCAAGCAAATCTACAGAGAAGAAAAAGAAGAAGTAAAAGTTGGAAAAAAAGAGATTTTTAAAAAAGAAAAAAATGACGCATAGATAGATAGATAGATAGATAGATAGATAGATAGATAGATTAAGAAGCAGTTTAGTGTACGTAATTATTAGCCATGAAAAAAAAATCATAGATATATTTCTAATTCTATCTATTTTTTTTAGAAAATAATGTGTCTCATGTCACCGAAACAATAAATTTATCATGTAGTTACATTATTATGATCATTATTATTATTATTATTATTATTATTATTATTATTAACTTTGCGAGTTGTTCCCACCAATAGTTGGAGGGAGTCCATGAGGTGTTTTGGCTGACGAGCTGGACTGCAACATTGCAGTAAGCGACTTTGAACTCCTGTAGCGCTATAACATTTACTTTCGAACATACGCATGGAAAAGGCATGAACCCCCTTATTCCTTTTATGGGTTAAATAGTGTCACTACTGTTTTTCTATAAGGATTTTCGTTACAAATAACTCTTGAAAGCTGATATGCTATTAAACAAAGAGACCAAACTAAATAAACACTAGTGGCAACTGGTATTTACCTAATTTTTTATAACAACAAGTCTTCTCAGCCCACCAGAACTTTTCTAAGTATTCTAGCTGATCTCAGCAAAGCAATGATCAAGACGGTCTCGAGTCTTCTGATCTATTATTTCCCTAGTCTTTCTTCTACGTTCTTTGAAACTTTTCCAAATTATCATTTTTTTCCAAATTGAATTGGAAATCGATTTACTAAGTTGGAACATTTTAACGCAATTGGGACAACAATAACCTCGCTATTGCTTTTTATTTATTAATCTATTTATTTATTACTGTTAACACAGCGAGTGATCAATCATAGTTATTATTCAGCTGAGACTAAAATGAAAAAAAAATGCTCTGCGAAGTTTTAACCATTTGCTTCTAGAAATACCAAAACTGGCTGTGATGCACTCTCAATAGAAAGGGGATCGTAATTCACCAACCATTATAGTGACAATTTCATGATTACTACTACAACGATGACAACGCCGATATAAACGCTGATAATGATGCTAGTGATGACTTCTCATCAATGATGGCTACCAATTCGGGAAGTGTTCCGGGGTATATTGGAACTGATCAATTAGCCACCAGTTTGTTGCTCTCTCACGAGGATGACCAGTATCGGTCGAAAATCAATATATCGATCATGTTCATTAGCACACCGGACAATGCATGACAGTAACACCCCTTCTCCGTTCACTCTCATTCTTAATCTCGCGCTATCAATCTCCACCCATTTTGATTATAATACATAGTAAGTAGGCATGACTATAAATTTGTAACAAATATGATAATGTTTCATGGTCGCCCACAAGATTTCTCTTTTCAAATCTTCACGAACTACTTTCAGTTATATTCACAACATCGCCAAGAGTATCTATATGATGTCTTACAATAAACTTAAGATTGACAGTCAACTTTCCTGGATCGGGCACTTAACTGCATCCGAGGGTGAGCATATGATTTTGGAACTCTTGCGAATGTCGAATCATCCTTTCGATGCCATTACTCCCAGATCTACTTCTACCCAGAGTCTGTCCAGTCAACAGTACAGATAAGACACCCCAAAACAAAAGGAGTGTCCTGATTATAACACTAAACTGTATCTGATTGTGAAATTCCATTTCTAGAGATATGGGCGTGTAGAGTATCCCGTCATTACCGTTACTCCCAGGTTAACTCTGACTTGGAGTGGGAGTACCAGTGAGAGTCTCGTCTATGAGTCAAATAGATCTGTCAAATAACTATTCGTATTCGATTGGATCTAGGGCAAAACAACTCTTAAGAAGCAGCAACACGAAAATTATTTATATGAGCGCGAATCCCTGACCTCTTGGAATAAATTAAACCTATATGGATTGGCATTCCGTTAAAATGAATGAATCAATCAATCACACCTGAAGTTTAGGTCACATGTATGGGTGACACCGATTTATTTGAAAGTAACTAGATTAAGAATATAATCTGCACAGATCCTCTGTTTTACGAATAGCTAATTGAAGTTAATTTACAAAGGATTATTAACATTAGTTACTTAAGACCATATAATTACTCTGAAGACTGTAGAGGCATACTTTCGTCCCCCATTACTCCCAGATTAACTCCTACCTGGAGTGGTAGTACTTGTAAAATCCAAATTATCGGTCAAATAATTAGATGGGAATACTTGAAATCATATAACAGAGTTCAGATTCTGGATTCCTCATATCTCTTTGGAAAGGTATGAATCCAACTATTCTGTTTTCAATTCTGAGTAAATAGTTGGGGCCACTAGGTTCTTAGTATGCTTAGTATGGCAACTGGCCTTGGAGAAGAAAAACTCTGAATTCAAACCCCTTAAACTTTGCTTAATAATTGTTCTTGTGTTGTATCCTGTTTGCAATAGAGGGATTAACTAAATATATATAACTGTGCATATTGTTTACATAAAGAGTAATAACTTAAAGTTAATAGTATATGAAAGACTACAGAATGTTTCCAAATTGTTAAAACAACGCAAAAACCGCTCACTTCTTCCCCAATAACTTTATTCTCTTTATCTTTTTAGATTGTTGCAGATAGATAGTTACCATTTTACAATGGAGTATAAGATCTTTTGCATGAAGACTTATTAGGTAACTAAGTCTATCAAGACAGTTCAAGAAAGGTATAGAAGGAGGTTCAATTTTAACACATTTCCTAACAGGAATCAGATTTTCAAGTTGGTCAAAAACTTTAAAGCTCGTGACACTTGTAAAGATCGATGAGCCACGGGTCTCATTCTATCTGGGCCTCTGATAACAATCAAAAGGAATTTACACGCGTTATCAACAACTTTGTAAGCTGCATTCAACCAAGTCATCAACTGAATGGTGGACATCAGGAGCCAGTATTTTCGGATTCCACTTGTCATTTTTAGTTCATGTTTGAGACTAAATGGTTTCAAATCCTGATATATTAGCCGTGTACCTTTCAATAAATTCAATGTTCATTTCTTTATCATTTGAGTCCAATCATTTTCTTTCCAATATTGTGAAATACTCTGTATTATTATTAAGTACTTTAAACCATGTAATTGCTTGATATATTGGAAATAAGACCACAGTGCACAAATTATATTTTGAGATAGAAGTAATTCTGTATAAATTATTTATATTATTAGTTACTTAAATTTAACAATTTTTTGCGAATGATTATTATCAATAGTTACTTGAAACCATATAGGTAGAAGTAAGTAAAGTTAGCGGCCGTGTCGAGGGTGACTCGAAGGCTCCCTTTTCAATAGCTACTACACTGAGGTGTAGGGGAGGGCACTACTTCATTTCCAGGATAGCTTCACTTTACCCTTGATCCATACCCTATAATGTTGAGTGTTAAGCAAGGAGGTATCAAATACCATTTTTTGAGTCTTTGGTGTGAATCGACCGAGGATTGAACCCGATCTCCCGGGCAATTCTACCCACTTGCCCATATACTTATATATATATATATAAGCTCATATACTTATATATATATAAGCCCATATACTTATATATATATATAAGCTTATTAACAGCCGTAACATTTCAACGGCTATAGTGAAGGTCCATGAAGAGTTATTGAAGTTCCTGAATATATCTTGGGAGAAACTAAATTGCCCGTTGTTCAGAATTCTCCTTTCTGTCAAAGTGACATATTCCAGAAGAATGATAAAACTGATATGTCTGGTTGATGCAGTTGCTGCCAGAAAATATGTCTAATAAGAATCAACATCTGGAACAACATTATATATTTTCCAGGGTTGTTTCCTTGGCCTTTCCCAGAATCAGAATTACAACACAAAGCAATGTTGCTATTTGAGTCATAGTTCAATGTCCGTTCATAGGCATAAGAGCGCATTCACAAACTGATGTGTCTGGCATATATATATATATATATATATATATATTAAAATGATCGAAGACTTTTCCATAGTACTATATATATATATATATATATATATATATATACTGAAACTGTGCAAAAGTCTTTGACCACTTAACTATTGTAAATTTCTAATAATTTCTGGTTTATGAGCAAATGTTTTGTTTTGTATTTTATATCAAGAAATCATTGGCCCAATAGGAGTTATTTTCTTACCTAAATATCTGATTTTATAGCAAAGGTTCTGGATGAGGCAAAGAGCGAGACGTCTCCAGAAAATGTCAGTGCCAAGTTTTTGATAAGCTGACCGAATTGATTTTCTCTTTTCGGCGGTGTTTTGAGAAAAAATATGTACGCATTAAGCGGTAGGACCGATACTATATATATATATATATATGTGTGTGTGCGTGTGTGTGTGTGTGTGTGTGTGTGTGTATGTATATTGCAGCTTCTATTTTAGTTAAGCACTCTTAGTATCGATAGCGTTTTTACCCTGTCTTACGTTTTACGTTACATATTTTTCACAGGTGAAATATATTGTGATATTGCCCAACATTTTTGTATTGAGTTTTAATTGCACATCAACATTATTTTACTGAGGATTATTATTAGTAGTAATTCGAAATAATACTGCAGTTTGCAAATTATTCTTATTAGATAAGAAAACTTCATAAACAGAATTATCAACGTTAAATGGCAAGAGTTGAAATCATTTAACTGTGTGCAAATAAATAAACTTTAACATCTCGTTACCCACAAAGTATTCACTTACAAATCATATATATAAAGTATTTTGCATTAAATAACCCACAAGGATTGATATGCCATAAAACATCAATCAGCTAAATGGAAATCCCTTCTGTTTTTTTTTTGTTTTTTTTTTTACTAAAAGGAACTCCAATACAAGTATCTCATAGTCATTAACAAAATGTCAGTCCATTATTCGGTCTAGCTCAGACTGCGTCACTTTTGACCCTTCAGAAATTATTAGACTCATACATGGATCTGCCTCTATTTTTTAGGTGGGATCCGTCTCTCACATTCTTAGTCTAACTGTAAAAGGTTATCAGTCTTACAGTGCTCATCCACTCTCTTGGTAATCGTTACTTGAAGCAGATGGTTCTCTACCTTCCAATATGCTCTTTGACGCTCTTATTTGCGGCTAGTTGTTAAATCATTCAACGGTCACCAAGCGTAAAAATATGACCTAAAAACCTAAAATTTGGTTTCTTACTTCTTCATATCTGAAAAATAGTATTAAATATCTATGCGTAATATATCGAAACAATATACGAAACACTGACTGTACTATCTGACCCAACAAACGCGCTGCACATCCCGTAGTGCCCAGCTGGACTGGCCCGGCCCAGAGTCGGATCTCAACTAACGTCTTTTTCAAAATCATCAAATTCTCAGCCCATCGCTTCCGGGCATGACATCATTCACACCCCAGTCCCATTTCCTATCTGGGGGTTTTATTATGACATTTGGGATTGTCATATCCTCTGCGCACGAGTGTGAACTGTACTCAATGTGTGTGCACCTGCACTGAGAGCCGAATAGTTCAAAGCCCAATCAAACCGAATGATAAAATATAATTAACGAAAAATGATTTATATAAAAATATCATTCCGTAATTATATAACAATTTTTTATTAATTTTCTTGAGTTTCACGAGAGAATTCGAAAGCTCCAAACGAACCCCAAGCCGTCTTTCATTAGCTACGTTCGATGTAGTAAATAAACCAAAAAAAATATAATGTTCTTTAATATGAATAACTATTGTCAACCTTGATAAAAACGATTCAATTTTGTTTTTAGTAAGCAGCTATCTTACAATCCGTAAATAATATGTGTGAGTATGGGTTTATATGACTTCCCACAAAGTCAGATTTGACATGAATCTTTTTATTGTGTGATATGGAGGGTTCGCACGAATCAAGACTCCTGCGTGACCATAGCAAAAATACTTGATCTCCTCAGCATTAATAGAAGAGAGTATTGCTAGTGAACCTTAACAAATGGTTGATTAACGATAAATCTTCTGAATGTTTAGATACTGATTCACATCATCATCAGATACCAGCTTCAATGTTTGCTAAATGATCTCAACATATTATTATTATTATTATTGCGAGTTTTTTCACACCTGCTGATCACACCTGATGATCTATCATTGGACTCTGTGTAACTGTAAGTCTCCTCAGGTCTCCTAGTTTATTCTTCTTATTCTTATTCTTCTTATTCTTATTCTTCTTATTCTTATTATCATTATATCGCTCATTGCGAGTTTTTCACCCTAGCATCATCTAGTGGTCTTTCACTGGAGTCTGAGTGACAGAAATCTCCTCAGGTCTCTAGGATTCTTCTCAGAATTCTAGCTGATATTAACAATGCTGCAATTTGGATGGCCTCGATTCTTTTTCTGATTTCCAATTCCTCAAGTTTTTTTCTAAGTCTTTGGGGATTGTCCCAAGTGCACCAACAATTATTGGTACCACCGTCACCATCATCTTCCACGGTATTTTTTAGTTCTCTTGCAAGATCCGACTATTTGTCGTTTTGCTTTCTTTGATTTATCAAAATCCACTCGGTAACAATTTCTTCTCTTCTTAGTTGATACTAGCTCTGTTTTTTGGTCAGGATTAGGTGTTGCGATTGTATTTCAAAATCCTAGAAAATTTTAAGCATCTCATTTTATCGAATAGATTCTGCTTCGATCCTATAACATTTGGTACTTTGGTCAAATTTAATACTTTTGCATTATTCCCACTGGATAATCTTTCCCTCTCACTTTTGCTTGTTTTATCTCTTTTGTGCTTGTTTGCTACATTAGCATATTATATGAATCACAGTTTCATCTATGTCACTGCAAAATGCATGCTATTCTTTTGTATATTGTCAATTTTGGATAAAATTAGTCATGACATTATTTTTGTGCTGGCATTAAATGATATTCAACTTCCCTCGGGAAATTTTCCCTTCTTAGCCCAGATTTTCTCACGTGCAATTTTCTCAGTTAATGTCTTAAAGTATCGCTGTTTGTTTCATCGATGCAATCCTCAATAATGGCTTGTCTTCTTCCTCCTTCTTTTCTTGCTACATAAAGTCTGTCTACCTCATCTTTCGGATGTAAGGCCTTGTGCATCATTATCAATTTTCTTGTTCTTTGTTCTATCTGTCTGGTTTCCCCCGTTGTTTATTTTAAGAATAGTCCTGAGTATCTTACAAGAAGGACTGCTAAGGTATTTATTCTTCGGCTTAATTTTTCTTCCATCTCAGTTTGACATTGTCGGTTTCCAATATTCTCCGGTATTTGTAGTTTTCTGTTTTCTTTTTTTTAATAAAAGCATGGAACATTTTTCAATCCCAAATTTTATTCTTATATCTTAACTATTGATTCTAATATTTATATAAAGTTTTCTAGTTCTTTTTTATTCTTGGTAAATATCTTGATATGACCCATTTAAATAAGATGTATAATTATTTTATTCCTTGTGAGTTTTTCACACCAGTATTAGCTCGAGGTCTTTCACAGGAGACTGAGTGACAGCAAGTCTCCTAACGTCTCACGTGAATCTTCTCAGTATATTTAATGCCATCGGCTAGAAAACCGATGCAGCGGTCTGGATGGTCTCAAATCTTTTTTCTGATTTTCAATTCCTCAAGTATTTTTTCTCAGTTTTTCGAGACGGTTTCAATCCCGAATTACAATGAGTACCATCGTCACAGTTACATCAGTTCTCCAGCAAGATCCAAGTATTATTATTATTATTATCATCATTATCATTAATCATTGGTGGTGCCCGTGGTGTAATGGGTATCGTCGTAGGAAATGGACACAGCGACACGAGTTCAAATCCTGGACGCGACTGACTGCTTTTCACATTTCACTTTTGGGAATGGTATGAATCCAATTATTCTTCCTCTAGCTATGGGTAAATTGTAGGGCAGACTAGGTTCTTCAGCCTTGGTGAGGCAACTAGTCTAGGAGAAAGAAAGCTCTGAATTCAAACCTGTTAAACTCCGCTTAAAAATTGACATTGTGTCATATCCTGCCCGAGCGGAGGGGTCGGTAAATATGGTTATTATTATCATTATTATTCTGAATATGTTTAGAGCAAAACCATCGAGTTCTAAACGTTTTAATATGCTCATATTTTTTCTTTTTTGATGAGGGATATAAAATGAAAATTGATCAATGTATTTTACATTACAACCAAATACGAGTGCTTCTTCCATTGTACTAATATTAATGAAGATTAAAATTATGGTTCCCTTAACAAACTGTTTTTAGTTTAATTATAACACATTTTTTCCTCGGTCACCAGATTTTTATTTTGACAATTCTTATACGATTAGAATCAAACTAATTTGAGCGATGATACAGAGCATGTTGGAGGGGGGTCCATGTGGCGTAATGGTTAAAGCTCTGGACTGCTGAATCGTAGTCGCGCTATAACGTTCGCTTTCCCGACCAAAAAAAAAACCAGACCTAGTATCAATTAAGAAGGAGAGAAGAAATTGTTACCAAGTGGATTTTGATATGCCAGCAGACCACGGAATGAAAATCAAAGAAAGCAAAATGACAAATACTGGTATGGACCCCCTTATCCTCCCAGCTATCGGTTAAATAGCATCACTGACGTTCTTCTTGAATGGTGGCTTTGGCATTAAATAACCCACGAAGGTTGTGCCATTAAACAAAAGAAACCAAACCAAACAGAGCATCTTGTTGTTTTGTCATTACCTTTAGGTGGCCTTTTAGCTGTAATGTCCAAGGGGATTGATTGGCTGATAGATTAATTTTAACCTCATTTCCATTTGCTCAGGGTTATTTTAGGCGTTGACGTTAGGAAATCTCATTCATTGTACGTTCATATTTTAATTTTTTGCGTAGTCTTTTCATAAGAGGCATTTTTGCACATCAGTTTTATATTTCAACAATTTTTATGCGATTTGAATCAATCAAATTTGGTTCATGATATAGAGCATATTGTTTTGTCATTGTCTTTTTGGTGATCTTCGGGCTGTTGTATACCAGAGTATTGATTGATTGTTAGATTAATTTTAATGGCATATCAACTTACTTAGGATTATTTTATGTCTTGAGGTAAGGGAATCCCGTTCATTGTACATTCATATTTTCATTTTTTATGTAGTTGTAACAAAAGAGGCTTTTTTGCACGCGGTCCTATTGAATACGAATTATTTTTAAATTTGCCCCACATAAAAAGGTTTTTACAGGTACTACCACTCCAGGTCAGAAAGGACCATGGATCAATGGCAATGAATATTACTCTACCCTCTCTAGATCTTAAGAAGTGGAGCCTCACCATTAGATTAGATGAAGTGTCATACTCAGCACAGTCTTTTAGGGGTGCAGGGAATGCAGTCGGCGCTTTCGCTGCCCTACCTACAGGGCTTGCAAGAGT
The DNA here is from genome assembly GCA_963585895.1 of Sepioteuthis lessoniana. Taxonomy (NCBI): domain Eukaryota; kingdom Metazoa; phylum Mollusca; class Cephalopoda; order Myopsida; family Loliginidae; genus Sepioteuthis; species Sepioteuthis lessoniana. The sequence goes on along the minus strand of CAUZXS010005768.1, from coordinate 14,632 downwards.
ATTTTTATGTTTAATACCGGTGTGGTTCGTACCATTGTCGTCTATATTTATTACAATAAGTAGAACTTGTATTCATTGTATTAGTATCACTAGTTGTACTAGTATCATTAATAGTCATTTTCTTCTAATCCTGTTTCCGCATTTCTTTTTCATATTCCTTCTATACTTTCTTGTTTGAAAGCCTTTCGTCTATACAAGGAATAAATTCTTGTACAATCAATTGCAGAGACATAGAGCAAAGCAATAAAACTCGAACTCAATGAAAAAAGATCGCGGGAAGAGTTATAGAAAGCAATGAGTGGTTTAAGGAAAATCTCAATCTGAAACTAAACTTTTTTGGTGGAGATTATCAAAGAAAAATCTCGTAGAATTAAGCGAGAATTCCATTCATCTAACAGGACGTTTTAATGATTAAGAGATGAAAAGACAACGTAGACAGTTTGATAAAAGCAAAAAATCTCTTAGTTTGATTTTCTATTTTCTTCTTGTTCTCTCTATAACCGAAATGAGTGATCTACAAGATTACTTTTAAAAGCGAATAACAAGACGTTATGAAGCAAGCTTTAGAAAAAGGACACTGATGAACGACTCATATTTTTAGCTAGTTACTACAAGAAATTTGCCATCGCCCTGCAGGGGATAAAGAAAGAAACCAGACATACCATCGTTGGATGGTTGCAGCAAAAGATTCTAGGAATCGCTCCGACAAAGTCCGATCTATAAGGCTAGTTTTATACAGGGCAATTGTGTAGTGTGTTGTCTTGGACTATAGTTGTAAGGGGAAAAAATGAAACGGAAGTAGGGATGAAAAGGAAGAAGGGAAAAATCAACATGGAGTACTACTATCCGAGCACTCCAGAGGCAGTAGTGTTGTTGATGTCAAGGGTGGGCACGTGCTGGTGAATGGGGTGGCTGAGAGAAAAGGCGGGAAAGGATATTGACTTGCGAGAAATAATGAAGACAAACAGTAGAGAGATGAAAGATGTCCGCACATGTCAGCCATTTTGATAATCAATAAATTCTCATTCTTTCTTCTCTCTGTTACTCACTTTCCCCTTTCGACGCCACGCACTTGAACTAGGCAGAGATAGATAGATATCAGTACCTACATACTTATGACAATTCACACATACACGCACACGCACGCACACGCACGCACACATACACACATATGTATGTACGTATGCATGTATGTGACTGTGTGTCTGTGAAACAAAGGAATTAGAAAGATAGAAAAAAAGAAAATTGAGAAATTAGACACAGAATGAAAAAGAAGAGAATGAAAGAATAAATTTGTGAAATTAAGATTTTAATGGAAGTACAAATGTATATATATGTATGTGTGTGTATGTGTGTGTGTCTGAGAGAGAGAGAGAGAGAGAGAGAGAGAGAGAGAGAGAGAGAGAGAGAGAGAGAGAGAGAGTTCCACTTATGCGCCAAACAATTCCATGTATTCATTCCTATTCATTCATCTCTTTTTCATTCCGAGTCCCGTCCCTCAAGTTTTTTTTTTCTTTCTCTACGTTCAAATTTCCATTTTTTGGTGCTGTTTCCTACGAAGGTTTTTGTACACAGTTCAATTAGATACGCATAATTTTTAAACAGATTGATTTAACCCGTAGATGGACCCTAACAGGTACGACCATTCCGGATGAGAGTGAACCTGGGAGTAATGGCTATGAAGGATACTTTACACTCACCAGATCTTCAGAATTGGAACCTCACCTTCAGATTAAGTTCAGTGTGATATCCCGGATATTTTTTTTGGTGGTGGGGGGACCTTACACCTTTACTGGGAATAGTGTCAGCGTATTCTAAGTTCCGTCGACAAGACGAAACTGTTCATCAGGAGTAGTTTCGAAACAATTAATAAAAATTTCACTGTAATAAGTGCGGTGACAACAAAATCTATTTTGAAGAAAATTAACATCCCAGGATCTTATTCATTATTAATTTTTGTCTTGATAAATACATTTATTCATTCCCTTTCATTGATCTCTTTTTCATTCCGAGTTCCGTTCCTCAAGTTTTTTATTTTTCATTCTTCTTCCTTCGTTTCTTTGTTTTCTCTTCTTTAATTTTCCTCTTTCATATTCCTTTTCTTTTCTTTTCTTTTCTTCTGTTTTCATTTACTTTTCTTCCTCTTCCACAGGGTTCATCTCTTTCCCGTTTCCATTGATTTTTTTTATCGGAAAGTTGTTTCCCTACACCAGAAGAGAGTGGAATGTTCCCATATTCTGTCGACTTGTTTTCTCGGCTCACTTTTGGATATATTACGAACAGCGACTGAGTCATGGCGACCAACTTACGATGCTGTTGATGTGTATGCACATGTAAATAATTTTATGAGTATTTAGATGTGTACGTATATTTGTATGTTAGTCAACTGAGATGTAAGTGTACGAGGGAAATAAGGGGTTGTAAAATGATGTTTAGACACATCATTATATTTCATTGGAGAAACTTACTTTTTACTACACTTCTAATTACAAATAACACGCAATGACACATAAACATATACACACGCAACATACACACAAAGAGGAAGAAATATAATAAAAATGCATGTGTTAGAGTACGTGAAGCATTTTAGAAATTTTACGATTTTCTAACAAGTGATAACTTAGTCTGTTTAAATCTCTCTCTCTCTCTCTCTCTCTCTCTCTCTCTCTCTCTCTCTCTCTCTCTCTCGCACACACACACACACTGAAACTTGAAACGAATCTCAATCAGTTTTGAGTCAAATATCTTTGGCAAAAAGCAAAATTGTGAAACTTTCATACTCACCATATCCATCTCTGTATGACTTTACTTCTGAAACTAAAATTTTTATCTCAAATATACAATTTAAGGACGTGGAGGTCATTTATTTGTTTGTTTGTTTGTTTGTTTGTTTGTTTGTGTTTTATGGCATATCAACCCTTGTAGGTTATTTCATGCCAAATCCATTTTTATTCAAATAAACATTTCTATTTCAAACAATTCGGTTTAGCATAAGTGCACAGTTTGATTATCAAAAATATTTCTATTTCAAGCTATTCAGTTTAGTCAAACTGTTCTAATTCAAACAATTAAGTTTAGTATAAGTATAATTTGTGTTTACACACAGTTACATGTCAAAACAGTTCTGTTTCGAATAATTTAATTTAGCATAAGTACAGTTTCAATGTCAAAACAATTTAAACAATTCAGTTTAGCATAAGTACGCAATTTAGTTCTATTTAACCCATAAATAGGGCCTAATCAGAGCCAGAGTGGATCTTGGAGTGATGGCAATGAAAAGGTACTCCGCATTTCTCAAAGCTCTTGCAATACTAGAACCTCACAATCAGATTGTATAGGTGGGGGTCTTACCCCTCTGCAGGGGTGCAGTCGGTGTATACTGCAACCCCAGCCGACTAGGCAAGAGGAGGACATTTAGATATATAAGAAGGTGCAACTGCATATCATGATTTGCTGATTGATTTTAACGGCACGTCAACTTGTCTAGAATTATTTTATCCCAAGAGGTCAGAGAATCGCGTTCATTGTACGTTTATCTTCCATTTTTCGTGTTGTTTCTTACGAAGGTTTTTGTACACTGTTCAATTAAATACGAAATGTTTTTAAACAGATTTTTTTAACCCATAGATGGAGCCTAATAGGTACTACCATTCCGGATGAGAGTGAACCTGGGAGTAATGGCAATGAAGGATATTTTACACTCACCAGATCTTCAGAACTGGAACCTCACCTTCAGATTAAGTTCAGTGTGATATCTTTTTTGGTGGTGGTGGGACCTTACACCTTTACTTGGAATAGTGTCAGCGTATTCTAAGCCCCGTCAACAAAACAAACTGTTCATCAGGAGTAGTTTCGAAACAATAAAAATTTCACTGTAATAAGTGTGGTGATAACAAAATCTATTTTGAAGAAAATTAACGTTCCAGGATTTTATTCATTATCAATTTTTGTCTTGGTATATATAGCTTCAATTTCGATCCATGTTTTTACAGTTCTGATATAAATGTACAAATGGTTCCACGTTAGCCGAAAATTAGACATTTTGATATCAAAATGACATTATTCTCCTCCCACTAAAAGTTGCAAATTGATTTCAATCTCTACAACATATCCAGAATTTTCGGGGAATTTGACTATAAACAATCCTATTTTTACAGCATCTCTCCCAAGTTCGGCAGGAAATTACTTTATTCATTAAATTCTACCATTTTAAGTGTGAGTCATGTCATTTACTTGTTACATGTCTACTGTTTGCACACTTGTTCATGGGGGGAAGCAACAAAGATACTAGATACGCTTACAGTTCAAACCATCTGAACTTTTACAATGCATATCTTATAGAAGAGCAAGACAATAAAAAAGAAAATAGACTGCAATAATAAATATAATCACAAGTGACTACATAACAGACGGTTGATACTTTACCAAGAAATATGAAATAAGTTTAGAATATTCCAGGCAGACATATCCAGTAATCTAGTTTAGTCACGAGGGCGTTACTCATGAAGGTAGTCTTGGATAGGAGGAGACTCTATGAGCCCATCCTTCTCCAGGTTTATAACAGGTTTGAATTCAGAGTTTTCCTTATCCAAGATCGGTTGCCATACCAAGGTTAAAGAGCCTAATCTGCCTGCTTATCATTTGTTTGTGGAAAGGGAAAAAAGTTGGATTCGTACCTTTTCCCAAGGGTATTACTGCTAGGTTAAATGCAAACAGCGTCGTCTAGGATTTGATCTCGGATTGCAATGTTCACCCCCCTGCAACAAGAACAATTATATCAATAGAATCTGAAGATTGAATATTCCAGATTTTCAAAAATGCAAATACCAAGCTAATAGGTTTTACTGGTATAAATAAAAAACTGATGACGGTTTCTTCTTTTTCTTTGCTTTGAAGAATAAAGATCGGTTACGACACATTTATTTTCGTGTGTCAATATATATATATATATATATATATATATATATATATATATATATATATATCTAACTTGAATAAAACAAATGTCCAGAGACGATGAGTTTGGAATCATTTAGGTTGAGAATATATGAGAGGTTTCATATAATTCTCTAGGAGTCCTCGATGTATAACAATTAGTCTATAAATGTCTAAAATTATATAAAAATCTGATCCAGAGCAAATATATCTGTAATATAATTGGAAATCCAATTACGTAAATATATATAGTTGTAGAGACTGCTTACGACACAGAGGGCAATGGAAAAGTCCACGTTGTGAATATTGTTGCGTTTGCACATCGGAAGCGAGGTTATTAGAGGCTTGGGCGAAGTGAAGGACGTGATCGCAAAGTACCGAAATTAGAAGTTCCACCGGACCAGACATGTCACAAAGTTTCCATACGGCAGTTGGGCCAGTGAAGTTGTTGAGTGGTATCTGAGAGACTGGAAACGACCCACTGGAAGACCTCCACGACGATGGAAAGCAATTCAAGCCAATATGGAAAAGAAGGGCAAAAACAATAAGGAAATGGAAGTGTATTGTAGCCAGCGATGTAGAATTGATCAGACAACCTGAGCAATAAGTGAATGAAAGAATAAGAACAATAGAAGATTTTGCACATCTATCTTTGCGTTTCGTAGTGTCTGAGATCCAATTCATCACTTCTTGTTCTTGACGGGGACTTCAGTTTCTAATATTATGGATGATCTAACGAATTTATGAAATTTAACTTAAGATAAAATTCCAAACTAGAGACTAACGGGAAAAAATTGTTCTTTCTTTAGCAACACTTCTTAGGCGAACACTTTTGGTTCGTCAGTCATTTTAGATTGCTAAACTGCTGCTGATTTGGATAAGGTCAATCAACACTCACTTGATTTTCGTGGCAAAATAGAGAAAAGATTCTTCCCGGAACCCATAAAACATATGGGCATTTATATTTTTATATCTGAGGATACTCATTTATATTTTTATATCTGAGGATACATACTTTAAACATTAAAGTATGTTTATGATCACAGTACGTCTTTTTGAAGGGGCGAATTTTATTTTTCGCTGGCGCAAAAGCTGAAGGCAATAACTAAATATTAATAATTGTTAATATCAAATCAAAATCAAATCCACTATCAACTGCATAAGACGATACAGGAAATAGATGCAGTATATCTAGTTATTTAAAGTCGATCAGGAATCAATTAGTTATTTAAAATCGATCAGGAATCGATTAGATATCATGTAAAATCAATATTCCTAAATGAAGGACGAATACAAAAAGTCTCTCACTTTGTCCAAGGGGCTTATAATATGCTGACTGTAACCACAACAGAAGGATAATACCCCACCCCAAAAAGGGTGTCATTTGTATGACACTAAATTGCATCTAATGGTGAGGCTCAAGTTCTGGAGATGTAAAGATGGTAGAGTACGTGTGAACCGAAGTGGAAGTAACTGTTAAGGCCCCATCTTTGGGTCAAATAGATTTGTTTTATAATAATTCGTATAAAAAGGAGCATGTGCAAAAAAAATCTTACGAAACAACTACACAAAAAATGTAAATATGAACGTACAATGAACACGATTCTCTAACATCTAGGCATAAAATAATCCTAGACGGGTTAACATGCCGTTACAATCAATCAATCAAAAACCTCTCTTCGAAACTAGTGAATTTTTATTTGGTTTATACATTCGTCATGTTTTTCTTAAGTCTTTTTTGTGAGTTTGCTGTGTAAAATTGCTGCCAAAATCAAATAGAAAAGCAAAAGGTTGGTGGCGTGAAGTTAACGTGTCAGGTGAAGAGGCGCCACATTAAGAAACAATCCATAAACACAGATACTGTTCTTACAAAATCTATGTATGGTATTGAGGTCTTACATTAGTTTTGGTTGTGTCGTTTGAGCATATCACATGACTACAAAAAGACAATGTAATTATCATATAAGAAAACGTGTTATTAATGGTTATTTTTCTTTTTTAAGCCAATAGATCACACACAGACAAAGACACAAACATACATACACACACACACACACACACACACACACACACACACACACACACACACACACACACACACACACACACAGCGGATTCTTATGCTCCTGTCCACAACAGTAAAAAAAAAGAGCGACTTGAAAAACATGAAACTCTCACCTGTGTGGATGGTTCGCTTGACCATTCATTGTAACCACTTAAATAACTGATGGAACCCAGAAGATTGTGGCTACCCTACGTTAATCACCGTCTTCCCGATATGGCGTATTTTACAGCGTTTAGCTCACCGGTCAGACTCATCAACTTATCCATTCGTCTCTCTTCTGGCCACTGGTCTATTTTTCAAAAATTATTTATCGATTTCCACCTTGAGACCACTTAGCCTTCGGTTACAGTAGTTTAATACTACTAACGTTGTGACAAAGTTAAGTGACTGTAATGTAACTAGGTTAACTTGTTTTTGAGAATATTTCGGGATCAGCGTGGGATTAGAATTAATTGCAACAAAGGGGCACACCACGCTCCTCATCAGATTCAGTTTGAGTATCATCCCCAGGACACTCCTTTTTGAGGTGGGGGGGTCTTACCCTGCTCCAGGGAATACATTCAGCGTCTTCTAAATCCAGTTAACTTGGCAGACAACAGTCTGAGTACATCAAGAATTATCAATTCCTCATTTTCAGATATTCAAACAAGAGAGCATTGATGTTAAACTAGATAAATGATTTAGTTGAATCCAAAAAGGACAACAAAAATCAACAGAAAAAGATAGTCGTCAAATCAGTAACCGAAAAATACGGAAATCTAACTGGATGGATGTGTTTTGGGGTTAAGAATTTCTCGATATTGCATGTCAAATCCACTTAGCATCTTACTTCTAAAAAGAAAAGTTGCCGAATAGATGAATAGGAGTCAAAGGATCTCAATTCATTATTACGCAAAATGGGGTAAATAACAAACAATAATCCATATGTCTACTTCCTATGTACTAAGCCCGGCAGAAATTATAGAATTAGCACAATTAGATTTAGATTGATTGATTTCATCGGCATGTGAACCCGTCTCAGCTTTTTTTATGCCTCGATGTAAGAGAATTGCATACATTTATATTTACATATTGATATAGTTTCCTTAGAGTTTTTAGCTAACCTTTATATAATATCAAGTATTCCAAATGCAAATAATTTTCAAACCGATCAGTTTGACTCATGGATGGTACCCTAAAAGTTGCCATCATTCTGAATCCAAGTGGACATGGGAGTCATTGCAATGAAAGGGTATTCCTAACTCCTTAAATTTCCAGAACTAGGGCCCTAACATTAGATTCAGTTTAATATCATATCCAGGAGGCCTTTCTTAGGGAAATGGATACACTTAACATATTCTAAATTCTACCAACATAGTAGTACACACTTAGAAGTCGTCCACTTAGTTTTTATTTTGTTTAGCTGTGAATAAACTAATAACAGATATGACTAAAAACATTTTTATTTAATAGCTGAACATTCTGGATTCATGAAGTATTCTTTAAAGAAAATAGATTAGCGTATTTAGATTAATGGTATATTTTTTTCCAAGCGAAGCAGCGGAAAATATTATGGGATGGCCTTCTATTGGGAAAAAGAATAAGGATGTCATAGAAAGAAAAAAATAGAATAGATATTTACTTGTCCCTCCTCGAGGTTTTCTGGTAACCTTAATTCTTTCATGCACGAATTTCACTAATTTAAAGCAATATTCTTTATCAAAGTGATTCCAAATTTGTTCCTAATAAATGGGATAATGTCATATTTTTTGCCAGAGGTGAAAAAGATTCTAACGAAATAGTTTTTTCTGTCATCTGGGCTTAGAATATATTCGACCCTACTCACTGAAGAGAGGTAAGACTCACCAAAAAAAGGCATATCCTGACTCAACTGTATCTGATGGTCCAGTCGGTTGGGGCTGTAGAATACATCAACAGCTTCTCTGCACAAGGGTAAGACTCCACCAACGAGTGTCCTGGATTTGACATTAAACAATAAAATGGTGAAGCTCCAGTAATTCTGGAGCTTTGGGGAATCTGAAGTACCCCTTTACTGCCATCGCTCCTAGGTCCACTCCAGCCCGGAGTGGTAGCACCAGATAAGGTCCTATCTATGGGTCAAATAGAACTAAACTGCGTACTTAGGCTAAACTGAATTGTTTGAAATAGAACTGGGTTTTTTATATTTAACTGTGTGTAAACAAAAACTGTACTCATGCTAAACTGAATTGTTTGAAATCGAACTGTTTATGAAAATGGATATGACATTAAATAACCTATAATTGTTGATATGCCATTAAACCAAAGCAAACCAAATCTGATAATGAGGTTTCAGTTCTGAAGCTCTGATGAGAATATAATCATTACTTCATTGCTATAAATCCCAAGTACACACTGACACGAAGTGGTAGGACCTGTTTAGATCCCATTGTTTGTATTAGATAGGAATATTCAAAACCATATAACTGTGTGCATAAAAATGATCGTTATCTTTGAATAAGAAATATACTTGAAGCAATATGAGTAACAAAATATTAGTATTAGATAGGAATACTTGAAATATTATAACCTTAGATTACATTTTAGTCTTAATAATAGTTGTTTGAAGCTACAATTGTTTATAAAGCACTATTATTATTGGTCATTGCTATCATTCGTTTATTTCTCCTTGGGCATCACCGCTTTTTACTATCTTCTAACATCAGCCTTTAAAAAGAATCTTTGCAGAAAACAAATAAACTATCAATACAATATTTATATACCGATCGAATTCTGTTAAGTAATTCATCTGATAGTTCCTTAAAATTCTCTCTTAAATACTTTTTAGTCACTTTAAATAATAACTGTTTAGTCTCTCCTCTCTCTCTCTCTCTCTCTTTCTCTCCCCCCTCCCTCTCTGTCACACACACACACACACACTCGGTCTTTTACTTTCTTTTTATTCTTTTTCTCTCTTTCTCCCTCCCTTTTTCTCTTTCTTTCTCCCTTGGTCCCTTACTCTTTTACTTTCTTTTTACTCTCTCTCTCTCTCTCTCTCTTTATCTATCTATCTATCTATCTATCTCCCTCTCTCACACACTTTTACTTTCTTTCTTTTTACTGTCTCTCTCTATCTCTCTACTTCTCTTTTCATGCTTCTATATTTTCATTCTTTTTAGACTTCTTCAAATTGAACATTTAAGATCCTCTCTGCAAAACAAAAATCTGTCAGCGCTATCACATAAATTTGTAAACAAATTATTAATATTAGGAATATTTGAAAGCATATGACGGTGTGGTACTTCTTAGTATTAAAAATAGTTATTTGAAGCAACTATTATTAACAAATTATTTTAGTTACTTGTGTGGTACTATAGCTTCACGACACCTAGTTGGCCGCTGGTTTCGTGATTACCACATGTGTCGACTGGTCTTTCTCTGTTTCTTTCCACGCCCACGTCGCTTTCAGATCCGAGGAAAGAGAAGATGGTTGAGGTCCAGTCGATGAAGGTTGGAATTCGTGTTGGAGAGATGAAAAAGTTGCCAAGCAAATTTTAAAAATGACGAAAATAAGGCGTTTGTTATAAACAGTAACAAACGTTTATTTACACAGTTGTTTAGATAATTTTTAGTCAAACACCACAAACTGGGAGTGAAAGTAGTTGACTGGCGGAGTTTTAACTGCAATTAGGCAGTGCAATGGCAACGGATTTGGTTCTTTTAGCGGCGAATTCCTGAACCAACTCAATTTTTCGCTTTGGGTGTCCTCCATTTATGGGCCCGAATCCTGAATAATCAGTTTCTGATTGGTCAGCCAATGGGGACTGCCGACCAATGGCTATCATCGTAACAATCCCCCCGGTTTGCCCCTGATTGGTTTAGACAATCGGCCAATCAGCCACAGTTATTGGGAGGGGCCACAAGGAGCAGTCCCGTGGTTAGCTGACCAATGATTTAGTGATTCAAGGCCTTGTGCCAAACTTGGTGACACCAACCCAAATTGTCCGCTATTTTAGAAATACATCTTTTTGTTTAAAGTTTGAAATCCGATGGCTGTCTTGACAGCTTTTTGCAGTTGTGCGGATGTTTATTTTTTTGGTGACAGATTTATAGGTCAACAAGCCTTGATCGGATCTCAAACTTTTTCGTACTTAATCACTTGATATTTATTTTATACACGGTTCTCAAAAAATACTTGGACACCCAAAAATGAATTTATTTTTAATAAAATACTTATTATCATGATTTAATAAAATTAATTAATTTCCTTTAATTAATTTCGCCAGCCAACTCCTTGACACTTAAATGAAAGTGTCATACTCTTCCCCATCTTACCAGACATTTAACCAAAGGTTAAATGTCGGTAAGAAATTTTAGCGGTAACATACACATACATATATAAAAGGATTGGTTTGAGTTCGATTTGTTGTTCTGGTCTCTTCTCTTGATCAGTGACAACTATTCCTGAGCGCTCAACATTCTTGTGCAGCTTAGTTCGTCTATCTTTCTTAAGCTTACTGAAACAATGGCGTATAATCAGGCTTAATGTTAAGGAAACTGATAAAATTATTAAGTTGAAGATTATTATTAAAATTATCCAGTTACCTTTTAACACCGAACTCTTTTCAATCTCTCTCTCTCCATATATATATATATATATATATATATGTTGTTTTATACACCTTCATTCATGCTTACAATCGTTCTCCGAATCAACGGTATTTTCACGGATGATTCTCAATTTACCTACACTAGAGCCCCGTGGAGATAATTGTAGCTTCTTTGCATTGCAGTCACTATCAGAGTCCATTGCAGATTTTTCATGAATGATTTTTAATTTAGGCTGAAGCCCATCAACAGCTATAGAGTTTGTTTTCTTTTTTTTTTGTTTTTTTTTTGTTTTTTGTTTTTTTCTTTGCTGTATTTGGTACATGAAGGGAATAATCAACAATACGATTACGAAACAATCGCATACGAATAGGACTATTCTTGCAATCAGAATCACTACTAATTACTTTTTTTATCTTTGTTGGAGGTGTAAAGCCCCCATGCTTTCACTATCAGATTCTAATAGTTTTTTTTAGGCAAGACGGCGTCGAGTAGGAGTAGAGTCAGAGATTTCTTCTAATGGGATAAGACTGTCCTCTTTATCAGGCAAGTTTTCACAGACAGGAGATGAACGAGGAGCCGATGCTCGATCATCATCTGTTAAATCACTCTTACTGAGCAAACTACCATCATTACTGTCCTCGAGCACAGACTGCAGCACCTCAAAAGCAGACAGCCTTTTAGTAACTGCCTTTTGTTTTTTCTCTGTTGGTTGATCAGCAAAGGAAGTTGTCTTACCCTGTGATTCTTCATGAATAGATTTTTCATTTGTCAACTTTTGGAAACTATTTGTTAAGGGATGTTTAGGAATTGTAGCACTGGCAAAGAGACTGGGAAACTTATAAGGACTAGTCTTCTTAACTTTGTCCTGGAAGTCATTTATTAAAATTTGTCTTGACAGTATCCTTTTTGATGGCCGCAGAGAAAGCAATGACCATTGCTTATCTTTAACATCTTCAATCGTAGACTTCTTTGCATTCTTGGACAGTTCCAATTTTTTCTCAACAGCCTCAACATCTTCCTTCTCTTCCAGTTCTATGACCTCAGTGGTACAAGCATCAAGTGAAGTTTCATTCTCTACTTTTGGACAAGAACCCGTTCGAGATAATAGAGTTTGGGGTTGTGTCTCTTGAGCACTCTTGGATAATTCACTAGGAGAATTACTATTGCCATCTTCAGGAACTCCTGATTTCTCTTGAGCAGATGGTGGAGTGATAATTTTATTTCCATTTGCTTTTACAGATTCCTCATTACCAACATTAAATTCAAAAAGTAGCTTCACAATAATATCAGCAAAAATAGATTTCTGTTGAGGGTTCAGGCTATCTTTCTGGGAATGCTGCAGATACTTCTTCCCAACAATCTTTTTGGTTAACAGATTGAAATCATCAGTTTTCGAGAACAAGTCACGAACAAAATCCTCCATACGCTGCTTTTCTTCTTCCTCCATATTTACATGCATTCCACTCGCCTCCTTTGAAATCACCTGGTAAAGGTTTTCTTCATTTGGCTCTGAAGGGATTACTTTGGCAGCGCAAGAAATAGCAGTTCGTGGGGGTAACTTTACACTATCAACAGTGTAGATTTTAGTTTCCCCACTGGTTTTACTATCCAAGGGAATTTCTACCCCCTTTTCTTTCTTTAATGAGTGGATATGGTTAGTTTTGTGACTTTTAGTTTGTGCCGGCGCCTTGGTTTTTCGTTTTTCTGAAGTCGAGTAATTTGTATTCCCGCCTTCGGACCTCGGGCACTTTTGTTCGTCACAATTCCAGCGTTCTTGCTGACTTGGAGCATTCCTTTTTGTTTTTTGTACTGGTCGTCTACAGCTGTAACAACCATGACTCTCTCCAGCCCATTTTCTATGGTAACCCTCCGCCTTTGGTTCCCTTAGTACTGTAGAAGAGCCTATTCTCTCCTGTCGCCAATAATTCCTACCTGAAAATTTATTAGTTTTTTCTTTTTCACGGCAGCCCCGAAGTCGCTCATAGAGCCTTTCGCTTTCTCTGGCTGATGACAAGGCTTCCGACAGTGTCTTCGGGTTAGCTCTCGCCACATCTTCCCTAATGAAGGAATTGTTTATCCATCAATGAAGAATTCGGCCAGTTGTACTTGTATGGCTGACCCTTTTCTCAGCTCAGAGTCTCTGTAAGCCATCCTCGCAAGACTTGACATTCGACTCGCTAACTCCGCAAGCGATTCATTTTTTTCTTGCGTCACCTTAATAAACGCTCGAGCAGCATCAGCGGGGTTTATAAATTCTCCATACTGTGCTGTGATTTCATCGAATAAGGTTTTACTGGAAGTGTCTGGATGGTCGTCAAGATAGCTTCCAATCCATTCGGATACGATCCCATCTGAATAGTCATAGGCTAAGTTAATCAATTCGGCGTCCGTTAGATCATGGACCCTTTGTTTTTTCTTTAACGCCATTAGCCATGGTTTCAGGTCAGTCGGCCTTCCAGTAAAAATTGGGATCTTCGATCCAGCTGTTACCAACATAGGGAAAATGCTTGGACGGGAAGTAGCCATTGTATTAAAAAAACAAACACTTAGTAGCTTTTTCGAAACGAATCAAATCTGCACAATGAATGTAGAGAAGCAAAGGAAAATAGTCACTTACCCCGACTCTGTGGATTTTTCCTTCAGTGGCTGTGTGACTGTAGTTGAGCTGATGTCTTCCTGGGCTGTTTTCTGGGTGAGGTTTCGTTGTGCCGGTGAACTATTTGGGTGTCGATCCTGTGTTTTGAACCATCAAACGTAGTCAGGGTCGATTCTTGTTTCTGAGGCACAGATGCGACGAGATCCGCCGTGGTAATTAAACAGGGTCAATCCTGCGTCTTTAGGCACCAAATGTGGTACTATAGCTTCACGACACCTAGTTGGCCGCTGGTTTCGTGATTACCACATGTGTCGACTGGTCTTTCTCTGTTTCTTTCCACGCCCACGTTGCTTTCAGATCCGAGGAAAGAGAAGATGGTTGAGGTCCAGTCGATGAAGGTTGGAATTCGTGTTGGAGAGATGAAAAAGTTGCCAAGCAAATTTTTAAAATGACGAAAATAAGGC